>RJWM01046038.1:0-12512 GCA_004363535.1 Dasyprocta punctata
CAAACAAGATTTTTTTTTTTTTTTTTTTGCGGCAACGGGATTGAACTCCGAGTAAGCTGCTGAGCCAAACTCCCAGCCCTGGTTTTTTGAAGCAGGGTTGCACCGTGTAGCTCAGGCCGGCCTTGTGATCGCATTGTAGCCCAAGCTGACCTCGAACTCACAAGGCTCCTCCTACCTCAGCCTCCCAAGTGCTGGGATTAAAGGTGTGCACCACCACGCCTGGCTTCAAGCAAACAAACTCTTAATCAATGGGTCCAAGAAGAAACCACAAGGGAAATTAGGAAATTATCTTGAGACAAGTGAAAATAAAAACATAACCTACCAAAATTTACAGGGATGCAGCTAAAGGGATACTGAAAGGCTCGTCCACAGCCGTAACACAGTAAAAAAAAAGCTCTCAACTCACAAGTAGCACACACTCGTCATTGACAACTTCACACATTGCACAATTTTATGTTACAGAAAGCAGAGTTTGAAAAGTAAAAGTCAGGCTGGGCAGGTAACTCAGAAGTTGAGTCATTGCCTAGCCTTCCTAGGTCTTGGGTTCACCACCCCTAGACTGCAAAAAACAAGTGAAATCTTCTGCCCTTTGTAATCCTCGCCACCCCCACTCCAGAGATAAACTTTGTTAACAGTTTCGTGTAGACACTTTCAGGTGGTTTTTTGAAGTCTTGTAGTAATATTCTTCCAATTTGTTCATTCTTGTAAAGTAGACATAAAATATTTATGTATGTATGTATGTATGTATGTATGTATTTATTTTTGAGACAGGGTCTTGCTACGAGTTCAGGCTGACCTTGAAATCACTATGTAGCCCAGACTGGCCTTGGACTCCCAGCAATCCTCCTGCCTCGGCCTCCTAAGTGCTGACATTATGGGCTTGCACCACTTTGCCCACAAAGTATAATGCCCTTAGGGAATTTTCCCAAATAAGCCCTTGGTGAGCAGCTGGAGCCTTCCCTGAGCTGAGCCACAGAGGCTGCCAGCCTCTGCTGAGGGCCTGCCCAGGGCTGCAGGGCAGAGACGCTGTGACTCCAGTGAGGTATGTCCTCTGGGACCCTGGGAACAGAGGACTGCAGGCAAGTCCGTGGTTTGTCCTGCAGCCATGGGCTCAGAGTAGGGCACAGGCCTTGGGCTGCAGTTGCTGGCAGGGTCAGGGTCACAGAGAGCAGCCAGTCACCTAGAGCCCGGGGGCAGGGTCTGCATGCTGCTGGGCTGCTGTTCACCTGGTGCGACCTTTGCTTAGCTAATCTAGGAAGCACTGTGCACGCTGTTCCCTCTCACCTGGACACCTCCACACTGGCCTGTCCCTCTCTACACTGGTGTCATTTCCATGCAGAAATCTCCCCCAGCCCCTCCAGCAGGACCATTCATTCTTTTCTTTTTTGTTATAGTATATCTCTGTGTAGCCCAGGCCTGCCTTGAACTCCTGATCCTCCTACCTCAGCCTCCTGAGTGCTGGGAATCCAGCTGTGTGGCACTCCATCCAGTGGGATGGTCCTTTCTAGATACTCCTTGGAGACCCAAGCCAGACATGGTGGCGCACACCTTTAATCCCAGCACTCGGGAGGCTGAGGTAGAAGAAACGTTGTGAGTTCGAGGCCGGCTTGGGCTACAACATGAGCACAAGTCCATAGTGCGACTCTGTCTCAAAAAACTAGGGCCGGGAGTTTGGCTCAGTGGCTTAAGCACCTGTCTGGCAGGCATAAGGCTGTGAATTTGATCTCTGGTGCCAAAGAGACCCAAGCTTGTAGCACTTAAAACCATGGGTTGAGTATGTAGCTCAGTGCAAAGGCCCTGGGTTCAATCCCCAGTACCACCACCAAAAAAACCCCCAAAACAACAACAACAAAACAAACAAACAAACAAACAAAACTGCTTTCAACACCCTAAGCAATTCCCAGCTGTGGACAGCCTGGACAGCCTCCCCTGACCAGCTGTAAGGCAGTGCCGACACTGGCACTGACACAGCCCCTTTTGCAGACCAGATACCTGCCCAAGGGCCAGCATATGTCTACACACATCACCCTCCTAACACCCTTAGTGATTCTTCTCAGCACATTTTCCTCATGAGGAAACCAAGGTACAAAGAGGTTCAGTAACTCATGCTAGCTGACAGAGGCCAATGTCTTGCTTGTCCAGTGGCCCCATGAGCTGTTATGGTCAGTTTATTTGCTTGTTTTTTGAGACAAGAGTCTTGCTGTGTAGCTTAAGCTGGCCTCAAACTCAAGGAGATCCTCCTGTCTCTGCCCCCTGGGTGCTGGGATTACAGGTGTCCACCACCGTGCCCAGTCCCATGACTCAAAATTTTAAAAATCCCCAGCACCAGAGGAGGTGGAGAAGGGCAGAGGGGAATGAAGCGGGAGCAGCACCTGAGCAAGGCCCCCACGCCCACCTCCACATCCCTTCCACGCTGGCCTCACAGCCTCCGCGGAGGAAACGCAGGACTGATTTCTGCCGCTGGCCCGGGCCTTCCGGGAAGCATCTGCACTGCGCTCCCGTCACTGCCCGGGGCTCTGTGCGCAGGAAGCCCCGCGTCTGTGTCACCTCCGTCCTTGGCAGCAGGGGACCACTGTGGCAGGAGGGCCTGGGTGAGGTCAGCCCGCCGGTGCTGCGCAGGGTGCTTGTGTTGTTTTCCTCTTCCAAAGTGGAAATTGCTTTTCTTATTATAAGTGCAGACGTGAGGGTTTTCAGAAGCATTAGACAAATGCAGGAAAGCCAAAAGAAAAAGTCACTTCACCTCTGATCTCCACCCACGAAACACAGATGCAAGCATTTTTTTTTTTTCTTTCAAAAAGAAAATCAAACCTGGTTTTGTGGTGCACGCTTGTAATCCCAGCGCTCAGGAGGCTGAGGCAGGAAGGTCAATGCGAGTTTGAAGTCACCTGGACTTCCTATCAAGACCCTATCTCAAAAAAAACCAAAATAAACATTTTTAAAAAGAAAAGAAACCAAAACGTATGGACTGTTGGAGTCAGATTTATTTATTTTTAGACAGACATTTGCTGTGTAACCTAGGCCAGCCTTAAACTCTCAGAGATCCTCCTGTTTCAGCCTCCTGAATGCTAAGGTTACAGGTAAGCACCACGCTGCCCTGCTGCTTTTGGTCATTATAATTAGTTTGCATTTCCTAGAATTTTATGCAAATGGAGTCAGACATAGTTTTGGTCTGGCTTCTTTCATTCATCACAGTTAATTTCATTTAGCTTATGTATGCAGCCTCCCATCTGATGCCGGACATTTAGTGCTGATCTCTATCTAGCTGCTATGAACATTTACACACAGTTTTCTGTGTTTTAGTATTTCTTCTGCTTCCACATTGCAGAACACGATGGCTGAGTCATAAGGGAAGTATTTTCAACTTTTAAAGAAACTACCAAACTTTTCGAAAGTGGTTTTACCCTCTTACACCACCACCAGTGGCCTTTTGCCCACATGTGACATGCTCAATTTATTTATTTATTTATTTATTGTACTAGATATTGAACCCTGAGCTACAGCCCCAGCCCCTTTTTATTTTAAGACAAGTTCTTATTAAGTTGCTAAGTTGCCCAGACTGTGGTCGAATTTGGGATCCTCCTGCCTCAGGCTCCCGAATTCTGGTATCACTAACATGCACCACCACACCCAGTGAGCATTGCCATTTTTAATGCCTGCAGAGTACTCCAACATTGGCTGCCTCATTTTATTTCACCAAGACCCCACCAACATTAGTCTTGGGTAGCTTCCATATGTTTCTGTCCCACACGATGTGTGATCCGAAACCTTATACGCATATATCTGCACACTTCTTTCCTTCATATGACACTGATGGGTAAAAAGGACGCACATTTTAAGGCTCTTGAAACACCTTGACAAAGCTCTCCTGGAAACTGATTCAATCAACAGTGTCCTTTTAGCAGCATCTAGTGCTGTCATCCCAGCATTCGGGAGGCTGAGGCAGGAGGATCGCTGTGAATTTGAGTCCAGCCTGGGCTCCAAAGTGAGACCCTGTCTCAAAAAAAAAAAAAAAAAAAAAAAAAAAGAGGAAAAAAAGAAACGTCCTGTTTCTAATTCAGGCAGCCATCTCCAAAGCTCTGGCTTGCAGGGTTTGAGGAAGTCTTTCAAGTACAACCCCATGACCTTTGGCAGGAAGCCAGAAATAAGGGCAAATTGGCCACAGGACTCACTTGGAACTGCTTCGCAGGTTCCTTGGGGTGGGTTTGGGGGAGGCAGAGCTGTTTCAGGGTTTGGGACAAAAGCAAGATGGGGTCATGCCTGGGATGGGGGCGACTGCATTCAGTTCAACACCCTGCGACCCTGGCTTGGAGCCCTGACCTCTCTGACCTTGGTTTCCCCAGATGTAGAGTAGAAGCGGTAACACTGGCCCCCAAGGAACTTTTATTTCTTCCCTAAGAGTGTGGCCAGCACGGCTTCCTCCTGGTTACACTGGTGGGCGCCTGCCCGGGAGGGTGCTGAGGAAGGGCCAGCTCGAGTGATAGCTGCAGCCCAAAGCTATCCATACCCGATCCCGTGACCTGGCGTGCACCACTCAGTTACACAGGGCATCTGCAGCTGCTTCATAAAGGGCAAAGTTCTCTTTTGCTCACACTTCTGGAGGTTCAAAGGCCTGTGGCTTGCATCAAGTCCGTTCTTCTTTTGTTTTGTTTAATTTTGTTTCAGACAGGGTCTCCTTATGTAGCCCAGGCTGGCCTGCAACTTGCAGTGATCCACCTGCCTCAGCCTCCCAAAATCATCTGGAGTGATCTGCGTGGTCCAGTATGATCACAAGATGCTACAGTGTGGAAGAGGGAATCAGGAGAAAGAGCAGGGAGGTGTGGCTTGAGAAGACTCAGCCTTATGTGTCTGACTCTGAAAAATGGAGGAAGGGGCCACACACCAAGGGATGCAGGCCGACTGGAGAGAAGGGACAGGAAGGAAAAGGGCACTGCTGGGGCTCCAGGAGGAAAGCAGCCCTGCCGGCCCCCTGGTTTTAGCCCTGGGAGAGCCATTTCAGGCTTCAGCTTCCACACTGTCAGATAACACATTTTTGGTGTGCTTGTGTGTATGTATGTGCATTCCTGTGACAGGAGAGGGGACCCAGGGCCTTGAGTACACTAAGCAAGTCCTCTACCACTGAGCTACAGCCCCAGCCTCTTTTAAAACTATATTTTGAAACAGGATCTTGCTAAGTTGTCCAGGCTGGCTGCAAGTTTGTGATCCTCCTGTCTCAGCCTCCCAAGTAGCTGGGATGATAGGCATGCTGAACCATGGCCAGTACATTTATGGTGTCTTTTCTTGTTCATTTGTCTTTAGCACTGGGGACTGAACCCAGGACCTTCACACTGAGCTATGTCTCCAGGCTTTTTTATTTTTCATGTTGAGACAAGTTCTCACTGAACCATAAATTGCCCTGGCTGGAATGGAATTCATAATTCTCCTGCGTCAGCCTCCCCGAGTGCTAGGATTACAGGCAAGCACCACCATGCCCAGGAAGAATTTGATTTTTGCAGTGAGGACAGGTTGAGGTACCCCTGGACCTGTAGTCAGACCAGACCCTGATTCAAGTCCCAGCCCTGCCCTTCTGGGTGGCCTGCAGAACAAGGTGCAGACGCTGGCTGGTTTGCTCTCCGTTGCCTGGAAACCTGAGTTGCCATGGGGTCCCACCCCCCAGCAAGGGACACAGCTTGCCCAGCCAGGCAGGACACCTAGAGGGTAATAATAATAACAACAGCCACAGCTGAGTGTGACCACGGGCTCTGAGCTTTACATGGTGCTTCTCATTTAAGCAACTCACCGTCCTGATTCTGGCTCCCCACGACTTGACTTAAGGTCACCTGTGATTTCAGTGCTGCGGGAGGCTGAGGCAGGTTCCGAGGCACCTGCCCTCACATCTGCTGACATAGCCCTGTATGTGTGCGAGTACACACGGGTACATACATGTACACACTGACCTGTGTGGTCTTTGGGGCCAGGAGTTAGGATGGTAAATTTTTTTTTTTGTTTTTGAGACAGGGCCTCCATACTTAGTCCAGGCTGGCCTCGAACTCACTATGTAGCCCACACTGGCCTTAAACTCACAGTGATGAATCCACCTCAGCTTCCTGAATGCTGGCATTATAGGCATGCACCACCATGCCCAGCAGGATGGTATTTGCAGAAGGAATGAATAAGGAAATAAATGTGTCCTCACACAGAGCCTGAGACTTAGGATTGTTCTCATCCATTTTTTTTTCCCCCAACATCCAAAATGGGACTGGGGTCTGTGTCTTGTAGGGGGCAGGGCCGGTGGGGCCCGGATCATGGATCCGGCTGAGGGCTGGAGGAGCTGGGAGCACCTCGGAGAGTACGTGCTGAGCACAGCACCCCGGGGCAGAAGAGGAAGGGACCCAGGACGGTGCAAAATGCAGACCCTGCGCTGTAGCCCCTGCCCTACTAACAGTCATCTCTGTAAGGCTTTCACAAGCTGCTCTGGCCGAGGCAGCTCTTCCTTTACTATTTTGTCTATCTATCTATTTATATATTGAGACAGGGTCTTGCTATGTAGTTCAGGCTGGACTTGAACTCACTTAATCTTCCTGCCTCAGCCTCCCAAGTGCACCAAGATTAGAAGAAGCACAAGTCTGTCTGTCTGTCTGTCTGTCTCTCTCTCTCTCTTTTTTTTTTTTTTTTTTTTTTTGAGGCAGGGTCTCGCTCTGTAGGTCAGGCAGGGCTGAACTCACTATGTTGCCCAGGCTGGCCTCAAATTTGTGCCAATCTTGCCTCAGCCTCCTGAGTGCTGGAATCACAGGCGTGCACCACCAGCCCTGGCCCACAGGGAGCACAAGTCTCTCTGAGTGCAAGTGTTGGGCCTCAGTGGCCTCATGCTGGCTAATGTCCCGTAGCCGAGGCTGGCCGGTCCCCTGTGTGACGTGGCTGCCGAAAGGCAGGACGCACGGCTCACAGCAGCAGCCTAGCACCGCACATGTGCGAAGATCACGCCCTGGCCAGGCGCAGAGCTGCACACACGCCGACTGCCTGCATGCAGCCCTCTGCCATCAGACATCAGGTCACTGTGCAAGAAGCTGGTCCCCACCTCACAGGGTGGCAACTGAGACCCGGAACGAGACTGCGCCGCCACACCGTGCAGCCGCTCAAGTGCCACCACCCCCGCCCCAGCCCTGTGCCCCTTCCGCAAAGTGCAGTCCCTTCCCGGTGACAAGGGTCTGAACCCTGCCTGCCTGCCTGTCCCCTCCCTTGTCACCTCCTGAGATCTCCTTCTGACTCCCACCTGGATTCTGCTTCCAGTTCCAAAGAGAACGGGGTGCTGCTGGTTCTCGTCTCCCCTGCCTCGACCTCCCTGCCCTCCCCTTCTGAGCAGCCCTCCCATCGCCCCAGCCTGGCCCTTCCCCGTGCTTCCCACGTGGGGAAAGAGCTTCCTCGTTGCTGTTCACTGTCGCCGGTGTCTGCCTGTCCTCTGCCAGTGCACGTGAGCACTGCTGCTTCTCTTTCTGTTTAAAAATTTCTTTGGCGGCGCTGGGGATCGAACCCAGACCCTCATGTGTGTTAGGCAAGCGCCCCACTACTGAGCTCCATCCTCAGCCCTGAGTGCTGCTTCTGACCTTCACAACACACCATTTTGGTTTAAGTCACTGCAAATAAGTGGCCTCCAAAAGGCCCCCAAAGATGGACACCGGGGCACAGGATCATAGTCTCAGTACTCTGGGAGGCTGAGGCAGGAAGATCACAAGTTCAAAGCCAGCCTGGGCAACTTAGAAATTTAATGAGACCCTCTCTCAAAAAAAAAAATATATATATATATATATATATTTTTCTTAAGAAAAGGGTGGGGGCTGGGGATTTAGCTCAGTGGCCTAAGTGCCTGCCTGGCAGGTGTGAGGTTGTAAGTTTGATCCCTGGTACAAAAAAAAAAAAAGAAAGAAAGAAAAGGGTAAAGATATAGCTCAATACAAATGCCCTGTGTTCAATCCGAAATACGGTGCATGTATGTGTGTGTGTGTGCGTGAGAGAGAGAGAGAGAGAGAGAGAGAGAGAGAGAGAAACAGAGACAGAGACAGAGACAGAGGCAGAGAGAGAGGAATCCTATCTTTATGTAATCCTTTCACCTCTAAGATGAGCTCAGCCTGGTGGCCACCTCCAATGACTAGACTACAACACAAGTTGTGAGATGGCTGAGGTGGCACTGTGATAACAATAAATAGACCCAGCTGCTAGAGTTTGCCATTTTGTTTTGTTTTGTTTTGAGACAGGGTCTCACTCTGCAATTTAAGTTGGCCTTGAACTCACTATGTAGCCCAGGCTGGCCTCAAATTCCAGCAATCTTCCTGCTTCAGCCTCCTGAGTGCTGGGATTACAGCTATGCAGCCCCTTTCCCAGTTCAGAGTTTGCTTTCTTTTCTTTCTTTCTTTTTTTTTTTCTTCCCACACTGGGATCATTTTATTCACACATTGGGTTAAACAGAACGCACTGTTAAAAATAAATGCACAGCATGGGAAGTTTGCTTTCTAAACACCATTCGCTAATGAAAGTGCAGGAAGATCGTGAGAGAGACGTGTGGTTGATTCTCAGTGCTTGCTTAGCATGCATGAGACCCTGGGCTCCATCCAGAGGAGAGAGAGACAGAGAGACAGAGAGACAGAGACAGAGACAGAATAAAATAAAATAAAATAAAATAAAAGTGCGTGGGTCCACACCCATATATGTCAATAATTGCATAAGCAAGTAAATGGAAAAGAAAAGACAAATTGCTTACTGGAGAGTTCCTAATAATTTTGGATTCTATCACCAGGAAATGGAATTTCAGTTCCCACCCTTTGAGCAAAGATTTGATTTAGTGACTCACTTCTGGAGAATCGTGTACAGATGCCAGGCTTGGCATCCATGCCTGTGACCCCAGCACAGTGGAGGACTGGAGCAGAAAGAAGTTCAAGTCCGGCTTGGATGACTTGGACACTTGGTGCCACGCTGTCTCAAAATTTTAAAAAACATTTATGCCAGGTATGGTGGCCCACACCTGTAATCCCAGTACTTGGGAGGCTGAGGCAAGAAGATCATTAAAAATTCAAGGCCAGCGGGGCGTGGTGCCGCACGCCTTTAATCCCAGCACTCGGGAGGCTGAGGTAGGCGGAGCGTTGTGAGTTCGAGGCCGGCTTGGGCTACAACACGAGCGCAAGGCCGGCCTGAGCTACATAGTGCGACCCTGCCTTAAAAAACCATGGCCGGGAGTTTGGCTCAGTGCCTTAAGCGCCTGCCCTGGCAGGCGCAAGGTTGAGTTCGATTCCCGGTGCCGCAAAAAAAAAAAAAAAAAAAAAAAAAAAAAAAAAAAAAAAAAAAAAAAAAAAAAAAAAAAAAAAATTCAAGGCCAGCCTGGGCTACATAATGAGACCCTGTCTCAAAAAACAAAACAAAGCAAAAAAATTTTTAAAGGGATGGGGATGTAGCTTAGTGTCACGACCCTAAATTCAATCTCCAGAACTGAAGAAGAATAAGAAGAAGAGGAGGAGGAAGAGGAGGAAGAGGAGGAGGAGGAGGAAAAATAAGCAGGAGGAGGAAGAGGAAGAAGAAAAAAAGAATAGAGTATATTAGTACTATTATTATTATTACTATTTGTGGTGGATTAACTAATGGTCACTTTGTAACACCCAGCTGAGCTGAGTCAGCGTGGTGCTGGGTGCGGAGGGCCCACCTGAGGATCGTTGCCAGCAGCATAAAAGGAGAACTGGAGGGGAAGGTGGAGCTGTGGATTCTCCTGGAGAAGCTCGTCACGCTGGCTTTCCTGACGTGAACTGGGCTGTTCTCATCAGAGGAGCTCGGGTCCTCCCTGCCGCTGAGGATGGCTGCAGTTCTCTTTGGGAGAGCTCTGGTCCTTACCTTGAGCATCGTTTCCTGGCTCCAGTGCAGATCCCTCAGCCTGGTGGCGCAGATCCTTCATCACACTGGCGCAGACTTTCTAGCTTCCACCGCTGACCTGTGGCCCTTCCCAGTGCAGATTGTTGATAGACTTGCCTGAGACATGGTCATGGGCTCTAGGCCTCCAGCTGGCCTCAGGGAGGATAGTGCTGTGGGCTTGAGGCGCTCAGCTGGATTCTTTGGGTCTCCAGCGCATGGATAGATCTCCTGTACTCTTCCGCATTTGACTCTTTGGGTGAATATTATAAAATAATCCTATAAACTATATGTCCTGCATTAAATCTATTCCTTTGCAAAGCCTGATTACATTATTATTATTATTATTACTATTATTATTTCGAGATAAAGTCTTGCTATGTAACCCAAGCTAGCCTCGAACTCGTGGCGATCCTCCTGCTTCAGTCTCCCCCGTGCTGGCATTGTAGGTACTCACTGCCACACCCAGTCACAAGAATATCGAACAGGGGAGAAGAGGGTCTGGGGGTGTGGCTTGGCGTAGAGTACACGCTTAGCCGGCAAGGGGCTCTGGGTTCCAACCCCACAGCACTGGTCATTCTCAGAGCTCAAGGTCAGAACTTGAGAAAGACCGAGAAACGGGAGAGATCAAGGAGACAGACAAATCGCAACGTGCAGCGCATCCTGGAACGGAAGAAGGCCTTGCTGCACAGATGAATAGAACAGGGTCGAACCAAATGCCGCTGACAGATGAATGGATAAAGAAGATGAGGTTCTTTTATACAATGGAGTACTACTCTGCCATAGTGAAGGATAAGCTTAACATTTCTAGCTAAATGGATGCACCTCGAGACCAAACTCTTAGGTTGAAATAAATTGGACCCACTTGTGTGAATATACTGTTTCTCTGGTGTGAGAAACTGAAAGTGTAAGTAAGGACCAAAATGTATAATAGATATCATGAAATAGAAAGAAAATATTCAAATGGGGAGGGGACCAAGGGAAAGAGGAGGGGAAAAGAAGGAAGGGAAAAGAAAAACATGAGAAAAGAAGGGAAAAAAAAGCTTTTGTAAATAAGGAAAGGAGGAGGGGTTGAAGGGAGGGTAGGGAAATGGGAAAAAAAAAAAAGAAGTTATCTCATGTACAGGTGCAAACTCCCCGTGATAAGTGTGCTCATGATGTATACCTAAAACCTACCAATGAACTTAATAATAAAAAATAAATAAAACCAGGCTCAAGGCTGGGGTTTCATTCGTGGTGGCAGCCAAGTGGTGTCTTTGGACCGTGGCCTGAGGTGGGCTCTGAGGATGACCTGAGGACAGTGGGTGAAGGGTAGCAGGAACCCTGGCATCTCTGCTGTTTTTCTGTAAATCAAACCTTACTGCAAAATAGAAAGCTTTGGAAGGGCGGGGATGCAGCTCAGTGGGACAGTCTGTGCTCAGCACATGCGAGACCCAGCACCCGGCCCGAAGAGATGAAGAAGGAGAAATTAAGGAAGAAAGAGCCAGGCACGATGGCACACACTGGGAGGCTGAGGCAGGAGGACTGAAAGATAAGCCCATCCTGGACAACTTGGCAGCTTAGTGAGAGCCTGTCTCAAAATAAAACATAAAATAAAGGCTGGGGAAGTAGCTCAGTGTGAAGGGCCTGGGTTCAATTTCCAGTACTTGGGGAAAAAAAAAAAAAAGAAAAGAAAAGAAAAAAACAGGTGGCGGGGGCAGGGGGTGGTAGGGAAAGAAAAAGATGGGCTGCCACTTCTGAAATTAGATTACGAAGACTCCAGCTTTGGTCTTGCTGTCCTGCCTGATGGCTCTCATGAAGCCACCTGTCGTGCTATGAGCTGCCCATGTGGCAAAGAACTAAGGACGCCCCTGGCCAGCAGCGAATGAGAAACAGGGGCCCCGGGCAAAGCGGGGCACTACTCCGGCCGCAATCGAGAGAGCACCGGGCAGGCGACGCCCACCTGTCACCCCAGCACTCAGGAGGCTGAGGCCAGAGGATCGCAATGAGTTTGTGTCCAGCCTGCTGAACTACACATCAAGACTCTGCCTCAAAACAAAACCAAACACCGAATGAATGGATGAGTGAGGGACGCGGCGCTGGTTTTGGAGCCCGCTCAGCCCGCCCACACTCTCCTCCCAGCCTTTCCCCGGCAGCTCTGTACTGAGCCTGAGGGACGCTGTCTGAGTCTCGGTTTCCCCATCCAGGGTCTACGGAGCAAGCGCAGGACTGGCCCACCGCACAGCACCCGGTGACCTTGGTGACCTTGGTGACACTGGTGCCAGCGGGGCTTGCGGCCACACGCAGGTGCACGCGCACCCAGCAGACACTCCTGGGCCCCGCAGCGGAGCCCCTCGGTCCACGCCGCCCCCGGAGCCGGGCAGGGAGCAGCGCTGGGGAGGAAGGCTGCGTGCCGACTGCACCCACAGGGCCCTGCGTCCCGAGGAGGGGCAACGCTTCCTCCTCCGGGGGGTCGAGCCCGGGCTCTGGGGCAGCAGGCGGCCTTGGCCAGCTCTCCACAGTCATCAGAGTGACAGTGAAGGTGGACGCAGAGCGAGTCGCCCTGGGGTCCGAGGAGAACGGCCCCGGGGTGGTGGCCGGAAGGCGGTGGAGTTCCAGTCCGCCTCGCCCTGCACCCTCTCCCCTGCGCCGTCTGCCCAATGGCTGTC
>RJWM01046039.1:0-12609 GCA_004363535.1 Dasyprocta punctata
ATAAAGTTGTTTCTGGAAACGTTATATTGAAATCTTATTGGTTTATTATCAACAGTTTTGTATATTTATAAATACATAATTAATTGCAAAAAACTACATTAGTATGCTTTTTTATTTAGCAAAGTATTTAATTCCTTTTAGACCTTAGATACCATGTTTGGAACTGGGCATGATTGTGCTTGCCTGTAATTCCAGCATGCAGGAGACAGAGGCAGGGGATTGACAAGAGTTCCAGGCCAGCCTGAGCTACATAGTGAGTTGAAGACCAGACTAAACTACATAATGAGATGTAACACAGCGTTTCGAAACACTAAAAAAAAAAAAAAAAGAAAAAAGTTATTTTTCTGAAAAATAAATCAGAACCAAACCAAACTACAATATTAAATGATCACTAATGGCAGCCCTAGGAGGTTTTCTCTGAACAGTACTAAATAAATTACTTTTAAGCTGCCTGTGTACAAATTCAAAATATAAAATAATTTATGGAATATTTAGTTTAGTTTTTAAAACCTGGCAGTAATCCTGGGAAAAAAGAGATAACATTTTTTAAAAAGTACTAACTACCTGGTACTCTGACAGTTAATTTGCATTCGTGGCTTTTAAATCTTTCCCACAACTGCATAATTCATTTTTACCTCTGAGAGCACTGGGGCTCAGAGAAGTTAAATAAACTGTCCATGGTTACATAGCTAATTGCATGCTGGAAATGTGTTTCAAAGATATAAATATTTAAGCTAAAAGACATGATTCTTTTCATTACATCACTCTAGTGATAACTGTTCAATTATCAGCTTATAAAGCCTGTATTTCATGAAAACATATATCATCTATTGGCAACTGTTACATTTGTTTACAGTTAAATATGTTTGCTGCTGAGGAAAAGCTTCCTGGACATAAAGTATTCTTGTTAAATAGGAGAAGTAAGAACTTTTTAAGAGTAAGAAGAGGGATGCTAGCAACTTGTTAAGTAATCAGCTCTGAAAGATCAGATATTTTACACTGTTTGTGACATAACTAGTTAGTCTGCACAATTCTATATGCATGAAAGAACATGTACACTTTCACAACCTACACTTCAGAACAAAAGATGCCTGACTCAGAGAAATTGTTATTACTCATGGTATCAAGGACCCATCCTGGGGGCTTGTGCATGTGGGAAAAGGGCTCCAGCACTGAGCTACACCCCAAGATTCTATATTTTGTTTACAACAAAAAAGCCTCAACAGGAGCAATAGCTTTTCTTTAATCTTGCATTCAGGTCTGCAGGGTAAGATGAAAGGTGCCAGCATGTGCAGTGGCTGTTCCATAGAAGAAAATCCTCAAATTTAGGAGATTCAGGTTTTATTGTGAGTTGGTCATGTTTTCACCCTCTATTAAGGACATTACTCATTATTTTGGAATACAAACCAATCTCTTTTCTTGTAGCAGAGGATAGCACTTGTAGATTCACTGCACTGAAATATAAGGAAAATTCTCAGGGAAAGAAAGGAAAGAGTTTTATCTTTACTAGCATGGAACTAGTCTGTGAACCCTTCTGAAGGGATATAGTACCATCAACTTTCATTTTCTGTGTGTTATTTGTTCAGGAGATTTGGAATATACAAGAACTCAAGGAACTCATGAAAGCTTATCTCTCAGTGTCTTACACCAGTAATCCCATTGCTTTGCTGTACAACTTCTGTAACTTTTAGTTTGAACTCTAGCCTATACAATTGATGAACTTCTTTTTATTTTACTTTTTCTATTATTTTCAGCTAACAAGCCCAGGAAAGCCGTGTTTATGTATAACTAGTCAATTTGTAATGATATTACTTAACAGGAATGCCAGATATAGTGAGTAAAGCAGGTAAGGAGAGGACTGGATAAATACAAGGTTATTCTTTGAAGTGTCTTCTTGTAGCCAGACCTTCAGAAGATGTTTCATGCTGTGAATGTGGGAGAACTTCTGCTTCATTGCATATCATGATGAAATGGTAGATGGTGTAGTATTGTATTATATCACATTGGATTAGACATGCTATGACTTCTATGGTCTCTTTTTCTTTTACTCTCGCCATTTGTTGTTATTTACATGCCTCCAAATCAAGCTTTCCCCCCTTAATCTTGTGTTGAAGATGTACTTTCTATAGCATTTTGGCTGAAACTAAAGCATTTTGCATTTGAAGAATCAATTGCAATAAAATCATGTGATATGTATTGTTTTAAATTTAAGATTTTAAAAATCAAAGTAACTGTTAAGGTTTAGCTTTAGGATGGCCCCTTAAATCCTTGTGTGTTCAGAAGTAGGGTTCTGGAAGGTGAGTGGCTCTTGGGGGTTGCTACACTCTTCAATGGATTCACCCATGAATGGCATTTAGTAGCTGAGTGTGCCGTCCAAAGGTAAGTGAGTCACTATGCCTGTGACCTGGAAGGTTATGACTCATTCTCTAGTGTCTACCTTATCTTCCTGCTTTCTGGTCACCTTGAGGTGAGAAGTTTTGCTCCAATGCAGTTGGACCCACCATGCCATTTCTGTGTTTAAGCCTGATGACCACAGACTGAAACTTCTGAATCTGTGAGCTAAAATAAACCCCTCCTTCTTTATGGTGTAGGTGATGAGTATTTTGTCTGAACAAGGAGAAAGTGACTAAGACAGTAACATTATAGACATAATTAAATTATTAAATTGTTTAAAAGTGTTTATGTGACAAATTATAAAAAAGAGAGTGGGCATGAACCAAATTAGTGTATGAATGTATGGGAATGTCACGGTCAAACCCATTAATTGTAAAACAAATATTCATTAATAATTACAATAAATTTTTTAAAAATGAAGTGCTTATGTGGACAAACAGTAGTCTCTTGCTCTAGTGCCTCTCCACTGCCCTTCAACAGTAAATTTTATTATTAATGTAAATATCTCTCTTGTATATGTATGCAGTTTTAAAACTGCCAATTTCAGGTGGCATCTATTGACTGAATATTAAGATGGTCCATTTTTATAGTGCTCAGACTCACCTCACTCACTCATCTCATTCTTTTGTTTTTCTCTTGGTTAAAAATTGTGCAAGTTTAGGATTTGCTCAGTTTCATATATATAGCATCAAAAATTTCCCCTAAACTTTCCAGGACAATCTAGTAACTGCTAATAATCAGATTATCATACTTCCAAATGTCCCAGTATGTTAAATGATTTAACAGTTCTGCTTCAGCTTCTTGGAAACCTGCTTTCCAAGACCTCTGCTCACTTG
Organism: Dasyprocta punctata; assembly: GCA_004363535.1. Lineage (NCBI taxonomy): Eukaryota > Metazoa > Chordata > Mammalia > Rodentia > Dasyproctidae > Dasyprocta > Dasyprocta punctata. The sequence continues at coordinate 3,231 of RJWM01046039.1, forward strand.
CTCAGATCTGGAGTAATCTCTAGGACTGGTCCATAAATGCCATCTTGCTGTTTTCCTCAGTTTCTCTCCTCTGTTAGATGTCCTATTTCCTGATTCTTATTTCTTTCTACTTGGTTAAGTCGTTCATTTTGGTGAGAAGCATTCTCAGTCTTTGTGAAAAAGGGAGGTAGGTGTTTTGAGGCCTTGACCTAGGCCGGGTCATAGGGCTTAACTGGGTTCCAGATGGGACAGAAAGAGAACTTGGATTTATCTTAAATTACATCGATTTATACTAAATTGGTAAACAATATTGAAAAAATATATAGGATTTATGGATGAGGTTTGAATTAGTGAGTTTTTGTTGTTTCAATTGTGGTCAAAGTGTCATGGTCAGTATACTAATTACAGTCTACAAACCTCAGGGTCACAGATGTTTCAGTTTCTAACTGAGTGCTTGCTGCTTTTCATTACATTAGCTTGATGGGCAGGGTCATGTCAGCATTTCAGAAATCTGCCTAATGTATTCTATTTATTACTGGAGCATTTCATCACTCTTATTTATGTAAATTTTTTTATTCTATGTGCTCAAGTAATAGTTTGACTGGACAGAACACTCTAGATTGAGAATAAGTTTTCCTTACAGTTTTGGGTGTTTGGCCTAACTACTCTTTAGCCTCGATTGTTGCTTTTAAGTAACCCAAACTCTTTACTCTGTTGTATGATTTTTCTTTCTGCCTCTTTGATTTTTTTGTTTTTGTTTTTTGTCAGTATCAGGATTGAACTCACAACCTCGCACCTGCCAAGCAGGTGCTTAAGCCACTGAGCCAAACTCACAGCCCTTGATCTTCTTTCTAACCAACTGAGGTTTTTAATCATGAGTTTAGGAATGACATATTTGGTGAGCATTGGCTCTCATTAAATAAAACAACCTCCAGGAATTGTAGCACATGGCTATAATCTCAACACTTGGGAGGCTGAGGCAGGAGGATCACTTAGAGTTGAAGTTATAATTAGATAAATACAATATTTTTATTGGCCATGTTAATCAGGGTTTTCTCTAATGTATTCCTGTATAGTGTATGTATCTGCTTTGTCTCTACCTGTATGAATAGGTTTCTATGAATACCTATGTGAATGTATATAGATCATTAAATACATGTATATGTGTATATATTTGCCTATTGGTATATAGGAAGATGCCATGACCCATATGATTCCTGAGGTTCTTGGGGTGAAGGACCATGAGAGGATGAGGAAAATAAAGAAAGAGACAAAGCTGGAGTCAGGTGTAGACCTTACTCTCCTGATGAAGGAAAGGTACCATTCAACCAATGCTGCCTGTTTATTTATATACTGGGAAGGATGATGTTAATTTCAGCTCCTCTGCCTAGCAACCCAGGCCTGGATTGTTTAGGAGCCTTGTGTTTTTCTGGGCTGTAGCAACTCTTTCACGTGGTTGACCCAGGTGCTCTTTGTTACTTTGGTAAGGTCATGTCTGTCATTTTCCAGCTTCAACCGCTCCCAACATATCCATCTTTTTTGTTTTGCTGTTGGATAGGATGGGTGGTCAGTTGAAGCTGGAGGAGCTGTGTTGGAGAGCTCTGAAAAAGATCTTTTTAAGTGCAGTCTGAAGATTTTAAGTCCCTGCATTCCACAGTTGCAACCCTGGGTAATCCATTGGTCCATAACTGTAGTCAGCTACCAGTGTAGCTGGCAAATGTCAGAAGATGTTAGTGATTTGAGTTTCTTTTATAATATATTCCTTTAGCATTGCTTTATATACCTCTAGCAGTTGTATGTTTTCTGCAGGATATTCAAGACCAAGTTAAGGTGAGACCTGTTTTAAAAGCAATCAGTTTTTTTTTAAATCAAGGTCAGTTAAGTCTCCTCAAGAAATGCCTTAGAACCATGCATAGCACCTCTTAGTTCTTGCCAGTGTCAGCCATTCAGATAAGTCACGACCACTGTTTGACCAAGTTGCTTTCTGTGAAAACCTGGGAGATTTTTTTTCCTGGTGACTCTCCTTAGGTACACCACACACTGATGATCCCTTTCCTCTGTGATCTCATAGTCTCCTTGATCAGAAGACTAGGGACTCACTGAGTTTTGGATGTCACAGCAGAGGTTCTCTAATGTCCTGTGTCCTCATTGACTTCGGAGGGCTAGGGCCAATAGGGCCAAAATATTGGCTATCCTCTTAGCCCATCTGTCTCTCCAATTGATGGTCTCTACACCTCAGTTGTTGAACATTCAGAAGAAAAGAAAGTTAACAGTACAATGTAGTAGAGGCAGAAAGCATAACATTATCATTTTATCTAAATATCAAACATCTTAGAACATAAAATAGAGCCATCATTTTTAAAACAACCATGGATATCCTAACATTTAAATACCTGTAGAATGTTAACAAACTGTTACATATTTTACACAGAAACTTAGAAAACAAAACCATACCTACTGTTGTAACATGACAATTATGATGACTTTTTTAACACACTTGAATTTGCAAATTTTTTTAACATAAGATACCCCCTTTATAGTCAATTGTCCTTATCCAATTCATAAAGTTTTACCTAACTTGACCTTTAGTGGGATGTACATGTCATAAGTTTTGTTACAGGCTGAGGTCTGAATCTGAAACAAAAGTTTGCCACCATAAACAATCTCTTTTACATTTTTGAAGACCTATACAGCTGGAGGCATGAATACACAAATGTACTATGAGGCTAATAACAATCTTTCATAGCCATATGAAACTTTTGTATGTGCATTTTAAAATTAAAAACCTTATTGTATTATTTCTTTTGATGATGACCAATGTGAGAATATTACAATATTTTGTATAACTTTATTTGGGGTGTCTCCCATAAGACTATGGAGATCATTGGGGCCTCCAATCAATGAACAAGAACTGGTTAAAAATGTTACTAGGCAGTTGCTTTCTTATTCATCAAATGGAGTCCTGTCCAATAATTCCCCCAAGGGATTTTGTTTACTCATCTTAATACTTTTTGATGACTTATGAAAAACCCAATTGTAACATTTAACATATTATTTTTGAACAATGAGAGACTCTCAAGTTATGATAAACAACAATATACATTACTTTTACACAACCAATTTTAGCAACATTTGGACTACCTGGGGACCCAGGTGGAACCATGCTTTTTAAGTCTATTATCCAAATTAAAATTTGATTAAATGATCCAAGAATGTAAAAAAGGAGAAAAATTGTTGAGCTCAAAATAAAAGGAACAGCAGTTTACAGAATGGACAAATGGACAAACATAGACAGATGATCCATACAGATTCGAACAGACATAGAATCAGAGTTGTTGGTGTCTGCAAGAACTCTCTAAGTTCCTGGGGGCTATTTATACATTTGTACCATGCCCCTTTGCTGAACAAGCTCACTTATTACAACCTGTGTCCTTGGGGTTGGAACACCTGTCACCTCGCACACCCCATGCCCTTAGGGCATTTCTTAGGTGCCCTGTGCCCTTGGGCACTCCTGTATGGGCACTTGTACTTTTGGCTCCACAGATATGAAGGATCACTAGCTCAGCTGACTCCCAACAACACCTTACAGACTGGACAAGCACTCTAGCCCTCAGACTCATATTTATCATCATTATTTAAGGAGTAATTACTTTATAGAAGTAATCTGAGAAATACTTGATAAGTATGGAGCACCTGTACATGAAAATCATTTAAAAAATTCTGCATATAATAAGCAAAACATAAGACACCTGGGGCCAGGCAAAAGGAACACTAGAATCAGAAGACATGGTCTAGCCTCATCACTGAGCACCTGCTGTGTTTCTAAGTCAAAGCATTTGATTTATGTAAGTCTGCTGGCATCTCTGTTCCTCTTGTTATTTTCCCCTCTGAAATATGGTGTATAACACAGCTCCTCTCTGATACTCAGATTTCCACTACTGTAACAAATACCTGAGATAATCAACTTGTAAAGAGAAAAGGTTTATCATGACTTAATTCTGGAAGTTTTACTCTGTGACTGGTTTGCCCACTGGTATAGGCCTCTGGCAGCACATCATGGGGGTGGTGGTGGGGAACACATGGCAGAACAAAGCTGCTCATGTCATGGCTGGGAAGAGAAGAAGGGGGTGAGGTCCTGCTGTCCCCTTCAAGGGCTTTTGCCCAGTGACTGGAGACCTTCCACTAGATCCCAACTCCTGAGGGCTCCACCACCTCTTTGTAGCACCAACCTGGGGGCCTTTAGGGGACAAAAGAGTCAATCTGTAGCTCACCTGACAGGGTCATCACGGGCAACTGACATACTGCATCTGAAGTAATGCTCCCCCAGTAAACACTCAGACATTAGTCATTACTATTGGAAGACAGAAGGTGGCAGAAAGCAGATGCTAAAAGGTCTGCACATCTGCCACTCAGTTGACCACTTGTGTAGAAGGTACTCATTCATATGTCCTTGGGTCATTTCATACTATATTCCTTGAAAATAAGACCAGGTCTTATATTAAATTTTGCTTCAAAAGATGCAATAAGACTTATTTTCCAGGGTTGTCTTATTTTTTCATATATGAAAATCTATACTTGTTCAAATACAGTCTTGTTATCTTTTTCTAGAACACTGTCATAGTTCTCCAAATCCCAAATTCTGGCCTGAATGTGTTGAAACTCCATTTCTGTTGAACTATTGGCCCCAATCTCTCATGTTCAGCAACAGAGCCCTCTTTAAATGAGCACATCTTATCTATGTAGCCTGCTCACAGTGCATTGGCAACACAGTTGTCAGTTACTTTATCACATGAATTCCTCACCCAAGTCACAAACCCTTTCAGCCTGGGCTTCACAGTTTCCATTAAACCAAATGTTAATTGAAGACTTAAGAGACAGAAATGGCAACAAAAATGATAGCAGTTAAGAATCATTATGTTTAACACAAAAGCGATGAAAAATTGTGGGCACTAAAATTCAGAAAACTTTTATTTCACATTAATGTATTAAATATGTTTATTACAACAACAATGTATTGAATTCTTAAGATTCATATTAGACACAAACACATCTTGTTATTGCATACACATATTATTCACGGCTTAAAACCAACCAATATGGCAGACCTTCAGTGAGTGAAGAGTGAGGCAGAGGGCAGTCATAAGTAGCAAAAAGGTACACAAATACAGATTATATTATGATGACCAAGGCTGCATGCTACATGACAAAATCAAAATAAAACAAATTTATAAAGTAAATGTACCAGCACTGAGCAATGTACTTGAAATTTAATCCAGAATGCATATGCATAAAATGACTTGACCACAGGCTTATGCAAAATAAATTATGTCCTAGAATACCAAAATGCCAACTATTCTGACTGTAAACTGCTTATTATCCCAGTGAATATTTTGAGAGAAATTTTATATAATAAGAACATGCATTACACTGAAAGATTGCAAGAAATAGAATACAGTTAAAAATATATTAGTAATGCAATTCTGCATAAAGTATGCAGAATATATCTTACTACTTAAAAATTTTAAAAACCAAATATCACCCTGAGTAAAGGTTAAAACTTCATCAAAGAAAAATGCTCAGATGGGCATGGTAGTGCACGCCTTTAATCCCAGCACTCAGGAGGCTGAGGTAGGAGAAGTGTTGTGAGTTTGAGGACAGCTTGGGCTGCAACACAAGCGCAAAGCCGGCCTGAGCTACATAGTGCGACCCTCCCTCAAAAAACCAGGGCTGGGAGTTTGGCTCAATGGCTTAAGCGCCTGTCTGGCAGGTGCAAAGTTATCGATCCCGGTACAGAAAAAAAAAAAAAAAAAGGCTCATCATTTGTATATCATTGGTATAAAACTGATAAAGTTTTACTAGGGGGAGATGAGATCTACCAAAGTCGTCCATTTAAAATTTGCTCAGAAACATTCATTAGGTTGTAAATTGTTGCTTATACCACAAATATACTTTCTACTATTTATTTTTATTTTTTTTAATTTTTATTTCAAAGATAGTGAAATGCAACAAAAGATAACAGAACAATCAGAACAAAGCAGTAGAACGGGCATACAACTTCAGAGAGAGATACTATGAAAACAATAGCTACTATATTATATCTAGTTACTTTTATAATAGTTGACCATTCCGTCAGCCATAGCAAAAATAAACCAAAAACAAAACCAATGAGAACAGGATGTGAAATGAAGAAAAATAAAAAACAAAAAGAGGAAACAAAAAGTAAACAAAATTAAGCAAACCAATGACAATAATATTGGGGCTCATAGACAAATCAGAGGACAATCCCCCCTATTTGCTACACTAGAAAATGTCATCTACCAAAGAGATGCTGAGACTGTGGGCACCAGGCCTGCAAAACAATCCAGCAATACAAGCATTTGTAACCCAGTTGCCATGAACCCAGCAGGTCCTCTCGGCAAGCAGAATGCTCCACAGGCGGGGGGGGAACGCTTGATTCATAGCCCGCGCACCGGCAGCAGTATGGGACGCAAGTCTTTCTCTCCTCCTGGAGTCCGCCCGCTCGTGCAGACTCACCAGGCGGGTAGGCGGGCTTGCTTGTGGTTGCTGCCTCTCGGCCCAACATGGAGGGTCCACAGAAGGCACATAGTTCTCCCACTCACCAGCGGGGTAGGCGGGCTTGCTTGTGTTTGCTGCCTCTTGGCCCAACATGGAGGGTCCACAGAAGTCACATAGTTCTCCCCCTGGGCTCTGCACAGTCACGCAGTCTCACCAGGGGGGTAGGCGGGCTTGCTTGTGGTTGCTGCCTCTCGGCCCAACATGGAGGGTCCACAGAAGGCACATAGTTCTCTGGTGAGACTTTCTACTATTTAAACGGAGGACAAAAGAATAGTGTCAAGAAAGTGTTTCTCAAAATAAGACCCAAAGGCCCAAAAGAATTCTAATATGGGCTCAGTAATAAACATTTTAAAAACAAATTCCCTATGTAATTATTCTACATTCTGAATGCCCAAAGGCAAAGAGCAACACATAAAAGCAGGATCATAAACATGTTTCTGATGTGTCAGAATTCTCTATAATTTTATGTTGTGCATACTGATTTTTTCTAACCAAGTTCTGAGCATTAACAAAAACATATACACCTTGCAAATGAACATGTGAATCTGCATAAACATTTTCCTTTGATGTTTTCATTACTTTCAAATTGAGTTATTTGAAGGAAAGATAATACATGACTCCAAACTTTGGAAAAGTTATATTTCTAATGAAATTGGACATCCAAATAAAAATAAAAAGGTAATTTATTAAATGCCTACAAATTTTAAATCATCCTAAATGTAAAACTAGATAGCTCACCTAAGATTAAACTACTAAGATTGTGTTGTTGAAACTGATGTAGATGATGGTGGTTACTTTGCAAGTCCTTTGCATAGAAATGGTACTAAAAGAGAGGAATGCTGTATCTGGCAACTCTTTAAATAATAAATTGCTAACTACTAATTTTAATAAAAATAGTTTGAAGAACTCTGCCCCTAAAATGAATTGTGCTATGTACTGTCTGTGTGATAGCACCTGCTTTAGTACCATTTCTATGCAAAGGACTTGAAAAGTAGCCATCACCATCTAAACAAGTTGCAATGGCACACCCTTGATAAAATTTAATCTTAAGTAAGCTATCTAGTTTTAAATTTAGGATGACTTAAAATTCGTAGGCATTTAATAAATTATCTTTTTATCTTTAGTTGGATGGCCCATTTCATTAGAAATGTAACTTTTTCAAAGCTTGGAGTCATATATTCTTTCCTTCAAATAACCCAATTTGAAAGTAATGAAAACATCAAAGGAAAATATTTATACAGATTCACATGTACATTTGCAAGGTGTATATGTTTCTCTTAATGCCTGGAACATATTTAAAAACAAAAATCAGTATACAAAACATAAACTTATAGGGAATGCTGACATGTCAGAAATATGTTTATGATCTTGCTTTTAAGTGTTGCGATTTACCATTGGGCATTCAGAGTGTAGATTAATCACATAGGACATTTGTTTAAAATGTTTATTACTGAACCTGCATTAGAATTCTTTTGGGCCTTTGGGTCTTACTTTGAGAAACACTTTCTTCATGCTATTCTTTTGTTCTCCACTTAAATATTAGCAAGTATATTTATGGTATAATATTTTAAGATGGTGAAATGAATTCTACTATGCATTTCAGATGTTATCCTACTTAAAAGCTTAAACTAAGGAGATAGAGGTATGATATATGTGTTTTTTGCAGATTTGTTCAAAATTATTATTATTATTATTATTTTGTTTGTTTGTTTGTTTGTTTTTTGCAGCACCAGGGATCGAACTCACAGCCTTGCACCTGCCAGACAGGCACTTAAGCCACTGAGCCAAACTCCTGGCCCTAAAATTATTATTTTTTGGATTTCCCTGAGGAGTACAAAAACAGGGGCCCAAATATATACACAATGTAGTTTGGAGAGAAACAAACATAGTTAAGACATTCTACTTAAATGACAGATTATTTTTGAGTATAGTAAATAATGTATCAGGAATCTGTCTCCATGCAACAAATGAAATTTGTTTACAAATTTGGTAAACAAGCAATTGCCTCATCATTATTTAAGTCATATCTTAAAAAGTAACTTTATCAACCAAAATATTCAATATTCTCTAGCATAGACTGTAAGAATCAAGTAAGACATCTAAATATAACAGCAAAAAAACCAACTGAAGTTAACTTCTAGACAATTATGAAATTGTTAATTGAATCCAAACTAGTAACAAGTTTTTCCGTGCATTAAATAGCAACACAAGCAGAATGCTTAGCTGAAAGATGAGGATCAGACTCATTCTTCGTACATCAAAAGGTGATTGATGTACTCAAAACCTGAAAATTCACATCTATCCATACTAAGTAAATCAATGGCCAGTTATTTTACTATTTTTATCTAAGTATCTATGAATCTTTTTGTCTATCTATCATCTGTCTATTAGTTTTTTCCTTTTGTATTATTGGTGTTTATACCTTGCTTCTGCACAATGAACTACAGGTATAGCCTCAGACTTATTTTTAGATACACACTAAGGGTCTCCCTAAGTCACAAAATTGGTCAGGTTGTACTCCATCTTGTGATCTTTTTGCCTCAGTTGCAGAGAGTGCTGGGATTATAGTCATACACCATCTGCTCCTTCAGCATGATGTATAGAAACAGCAAAACTGGGAAAACCGCTGTCACTGTAAGTTGTTGGTGACATCTTCACTTTTAAAGCAGTGTGTGTACATTGACACTTCTCACAGTGCTGGGAGGTGTTTTCTATGTAAAGAAGGCATTTTCTCTGAAATGTAGTGCTAGGGATTTGAACCTAGAGAGCCGTGAAATTTTAGGATGCTTTTCTTTCTTATCATCATTTCTATTTAATTAGGTAG
>RJWM01046040.1:0-12511 GCA_004363535.1 Dasyprocta punctata
CGACCCTGCCTCAAAAAACCAGGGCCGGGAGTTTGGCTCAGTGGCTTAAGCGCCTGCCCTGGCAGGCGCAAGACTGTGAGTTCAATCCCCGGTGCCGCAAAAAAAAAAAAAAAAAAAAAAAAAAAAAAAAAAAAAAAAAAAAAAAAAAAAAAAAAAAAAAAAAAAAAAAAAAAAAAAAAAAAAAAAAAAAAAAAAAAAAAAAAAAAAAAAAAAAAAAAAAAAAAAAGAAAAGAAAAGCAGTAATATTGAAAATAATAAGTATCTTGAAAAGATAAATAGAAATAGGAGACATTAAAAAAAATAGAAGACATTGGGGGGGAAAAAACTTAGAATTCCCAGAGTTGAAAATCACAGCACACTAATTTACTAAATAGTACTAACACAATAATAGTGCAAAAAAGAAAAATGAATTGAAGCCAAAGCAACAAAAGCTGTCCAAAATGAAAAAAAAAGAAACTAACCAAAATAAAGGGAGGAAAACATGACAAAACCTGTGAGAAAATATCTGACAAGTCTTATAAATATGTAATTGGAGTTTCATAGAAGAGCGCAGCACAAAATATTACTTAAAATAATGCTCAAAATATTCAAAAATTTGATGAAAACTATAAACCTACAGGTCCAAAAACATCAAGGAAACTTAAGCAGGTTACATAAAGAGAAGCAAAAAGAATAAAGATCACAAACAAAATGTCATAAGAAAGCAACAGCTTTGAATCAACAGAGGAAATGTCCATCACTTTAGGTCTTCTATATCCAAGGAAAACAATTTTCAAAAATGAAGGGAAAAAGTAAACATCAATAAAAGAAAAATGGACACGGAAACTCCAAGGTCTAGTTGCCACAAAGAAATGTTAAATAAACAAGCAGAAACTTTTAGAAACAAGTTTCCCCAGGACCTGAAAAACAGTGTAAGGTTTATACCATCCAAGTGAATGCTCAATAAAGACAAAGCCATTTTTAGGAAAGCTTTACAGAATTTTTAGTTGCCTTGCCCTATCATTTACCTAGTGAGGTGATAGTTTTACTCTAGCAGCAGTGTCCTGGAAGGAACACAGTAGACCTTATTTGAAAATTATTTTATATATCTATTGTAGCCTATCTGAGGATATTTTAAGCATGTACATAAATCCTTCGCCTTCATCATTGCTTTGCTTAACTTGAAACTCTGGTGAGAAAAACTGTAAGAACTACTAAAAAGCTGTCAGGTAACTACCAGCCATGGATGACAAGGGTAACACATTATAGGTGGACAAATACAAAACACTACCCAAGGTTCAGAGGAGATGCTTTTAATATGTGGGACATTCAAAAGCAAACACGTGTACAAGACAATTCAGAAAATCATGTGAAAGTCAGGCGTGGTAGTGCACACCTCTAATTCCAGCACTTGACAGGCTGAGTCAGGAGGATAGCTGTGAGTCTGAGGCCAGCCTGGGATACATAATCAGTTCAAGACCACTCTGAAAAACATAACAAGACCCTATCTCAAACAAACAAAACAAAACAAAACACAAAATACCACATGTGACTACCCAGGCAACACACATGGTCTAAAAAGACCAAAGAAGATCTTATGTTTTCCTCTTCAACTGATTTTTATGTTCAGTGTAATTCTAGTTAAGGGTTGAAAGAATGCCCTAGCACAAAGTCAACCTATAGACAGGCAAAACGCCAGGCATTCAAGGGAATCTCTTCAAAAACATCAGCTGAATATGAATGAAAAGGACAGAGATTTCAGTGATGGCACACAACAAGGAATATTCTGCAAAAATAATGTAAGGGCTGGGAGTTTGGCTCAGTGGCTTAAGCGCCTGTCTGGCAGGCACAAGGTTGTGAGTTTGATCCCCGATGCCAAATAAATAAATAAAGTAAGAGAGTCCCAAAACAATACATCTACTATAATGCAGAGTATGTGTATGTGTGTGCAGTGCAAAACCTTGGGAAGACAACACATGATGTACTACACTGAAGTATAATACTGAAATACCTAGACTGCAAATAAAAAAAAAGAGAACTTACAATACATACAATGAAACAGGAAAGTATAGTTCATTCAAAAATAATAAAAAGGCCAGTGGTCTGAGCATCTATTTGGAGGATAACAATATGTAGTACAGCAACTATGGGGATTTCCTTCTGAAGCTGGTAACCATTGTTAATTCCCTATTATCTTGTTTTAAAGTTGTATCATATTCTTTATTTTGTTCTGTTTGGTTTTATTCTGTTTTGTTTGATTTTATTATATCTGATGGCATGGGCAACTATTTCAAAGATATATTATTGTAGCCATTGTTGATTTCCTATTATCTTATTTTGAAGTCCTGTATCAATTTCACTGTTTTGTTTTGATTGGCTTTATTCTGTTTTATTTTGTTTGGTTTTATTCTTTTTAAAATAAATAAATAAATATAAAAAATAATAAAACCTATCACCAAGGCATACCAAACAGTAGACTTCCAAAACAAAGACTTTAAAGCAACTGTCTTAAATACATTGAAAGAGCTAAAAAAGAAAGTGGGGGGTGGTCACCTCAGGAAAATAATATTTTCACAAAATAACATGAAAGATGTGGAAATTGTTCAACAGAATGAAACCTGAAAAGTACAACAACTAAAATTTTAAAAATTCAAGAGGTGGCAACCCACTCGGGCCCCCTTCTGTCCCTCAGACAGAAGCTTTCTTTCTCTCAATAAATATCTTCTGCTCTTAAAAAAAAAATTCAAGAGGATCAGCAATATATGTGAGCAGACAAAAAATTAGCAAACATAAAGATGTTAACTGAAATGACTGCTTCAAAATACACAGGAAAAAAAGAAATTAAGAAAATAAAGGCTAAAACTTTCCAAATACAAACAGACCTAAACCTATAAATACAGGAAGCTCAATGAACTCAAACAAATAAGACCAAGGAAAATTATACTCAAACTATAGAAAGCCAAAAATAACAAACATACACATATATCATTTTTCTGTGTTTTCCTTTACTGTCCTTAACAAATACTGTGATTCTTACAAATTAAAGCTTGGTAGCACCCCTGCACTCAACAAATCTATTGACATTATTTTCCCAACAACACTTTGTACATTGAAAGAGCTTGTATTATGCTGCATTTTAGTAATTCCTACAGTATGTTTTTCAAACTTTTTTATTACAAAATCTATTATGATCTGAGATCGGTGATCTTTTTTCTTTTTGTCAGGTTTTGTTTTTCCATACTATTGTAATTGTTTTGAAGCACCACAAACTATACTCATACAATACAGTGAACCTAATTATTAAGTATTGGTTATGTTCTAACCGATCTACCAACTGGCTGCTCCTGCCTCTCTCCTCCTCATTCAGTCTCTATTTACTGGGTAGTATTGAAATTAAGCTAATTAACGACCCCACAATAGGTTCCAGGTATTCAAGTAAAAGAAAGAGTTAATAATCTCTCACTTTAAGTCAAAGGCTAGAAATCTTTAGGCTTACTGAGGAAATGTCAAAAACTGAGACCAAAAAACTATACTCTCTTGTCAAAACACCCGAAACAGCTAAGTAATGAATGCAATGGAAAAGTTCCTGAAATAAACTAGGAAGTACTAGTTAAATAAACATAAAAATGACAAAATAAAATAGCATTATTGCTAATGTGGTGAAAGACGTAGTGGTCTAGACACAGGTCAAATCAGCCACAACATTCCCTTAAGCAAAAGCCTAGTCCAGAAAAAGGTTCTAACTACTCAATTCTATGAAGGCTGGGGAAAGCAAACTGCAAAAGAAAGTTCAAAGCTTGCAGAGGTTGATTTATAAGGTTTAAGAAGGCAAGCTACCCCAATAACATAAAAAGTGCACGGTGAAGCAACAAGTTTTAACGTACAAGCTACAGCAAGCTATGGAAAAGATCTAGGTAAGATAATTAATGTGAGGAGGTTTCACTTAACAGATTTTCAATGTAGATGAAATATCCTTATATTGGAAGAAGATGCCTTAGGCTACAAAGAAGTCAATGCCTAGCTTAAGTATGGTGGAGCATGCCCGTAATCCCAGCACTCCAGAGGCTGAGGCAGGAGGATCACTGCAAGTTCCAGGCCAGCCTGAGCTACACAGTGACTTCAAGGCCAGCTTAAACTACATAGTGAGATGCTGTCTCAAAACAATTAAATAAACAAAAATTAATAAATAAATGAAAATAAAAAGCAAAGAACAGACTGACTCTATTGTTAGGGACTAATGCAGCTGGTGACTAAGTTGAAGCCAATGTTCATTTACCATTCCAAATATCCTAGGACCCTTTACTGTATTATAGTTACTCTGCTTGTGCTGTATAAACCAAACAAAGCCAGAATGACAACACATCTGTGTAGAGCATAGTTTACTGAGTATTTTAAGCCTACTGTTGCAAAGCTTTCTTTCAGAAGACTACTGTCCATTAACAATACACCTGGTTACCCAGAGATCTGATGGAGATTATAATGAAAATAATATTGTTTTCATGCTTATCAATACAACATCAATACTACAGACCACTGATAGGAAGTCATTTTTACTCTCAAGTCTTATTATTTAAGAAATACCCTGGAGTCACTTCTGACAGGTACACAAAGAAAATGATGTCTTAAGAGACACGATCTCTCTAGTGAAGATGCTGTGAATATTGCTGAAATGACAGTAGTATTGATAAATTGAGGCCTGAATGGTGCTGCATGCCTATAATCGCAGCACTCAGGAGGCTGAAGCAAAAGGATCATTGTGAGTTCAAAGCCAGCCTAGGCTACAAAGTGAGTTAAAGGCCAGCCTGAATTGTATAGTGAAACTGTCTCAAAAAGGCACATCAGAAAAAAGGAAGGAAGGAAGGACAAAAGAAAAGAAAGAAAAGAGAAAAGAAAAGAAAAGAAAAGAAAAGAAAAGAAAAGAAAAGAAAAGAAAAGAAAAGGAGATGAATAGATGTAGCTATTCCAATGTTCAGCAACCCCCACTAGTCAGAAGGCTTCAACATTGAGGCAACACACTCCATCAACAAAGAGATTATGTTTCACTGAAGGGTCATATAATCAAAGTATTTTAATTAAGGCATATACATTTTTAGATACATTGTTGCACACTTTAAAGTGTACACATACACATAACCTTTACATGCACTAGGAAAACAAAAATCATTTGACAAACTTTATTTTTAAAAATTCGCTTTATTGTAGTAGTCTGGAACCAAACCAACAATATCACCTATGTACAATTATGCTGAAATCAGGAAAAGATAAGTGATTCATCACATATAAGAAATTATTAATAAGATTATCCACTAATTTCTCATTCGAAATTTCACAACCAGAAGACCGCCCAGTAATATAGTTCCAAGTGTTGAACAAAAAATTGCATCAACTGAGAATTTCATAAGCAGCAAGCTCAATCTTCAAATTAGAAGAAGAGTACTCAATTCAGCAGCACATACACTAAAATCGGAACAATATAGAGAAGATTAGCATGGCCCCTGTGCATGGATCACATGCAAATTCAGGAAGCATACCATATTAAAAAAAAGGATGGAATTAAGATAATCCTAAACTGAGGGAATTTGTTAAAAGTAGACCTGCCTTACAAAAATGCTAGAGAGAGGCCTTCAGACAAAGAATACTAGACAATAACTCAAAGACAAAACGATATCCAGAAAAGATACATAACAGATACAAATATAAAACTGTCATTGCAATTTTTGTTTGTAGCTCCACTTTTTTTTACTTTCCATAAGATTTAATGGATAAAAACATGAAACATACTTATGTGTTATGTATAAAAATGTAACTTATGGCGCCAAACTGTAATATAGGGGAAAATGGAGTTACGAAAGCAGAGACTTTTGGTATGGACTGAAGTTAAGTTAAAATCAATTCAAATAAGATTTCTATAACTAAGATGTCATGTGTAACCACCATTATAAAAACAAAGAAAGTATCTGAGAAATTAATATATATGAAAAAAGTGAGAGAATACTCAAAATTTGTCAGTGCAAAAATTCAAACAAGCACAAAAGAACAACAGCAACGACAAAGCAGTAAGACAGAGAAAACAATAATACAGTAGAAGCAGATCCTATTCATCAATACTTAAATATAAATGAATTAAACTCCTGGATCAAAAGTCACAGATTAAAAGATTATATTAAAAAGTGATCCAAATAATGGCTATAAAAAACTCACTTCAGGCCTGGCATAGTAGTACACACCTATGATACCAATGCTCTGAGAGGCTGAGGAAGGAAAATCACAAGTGCAAGCCATGAGCAACTCAGTGACTTACTGAGACCCTGTCTCAAAAAATAGAAAGAGCTGGTGATGTGGCTCAGTAAAAAGGTCCTGGTTTCAATGCCAAGTACTGGAACAAAACAAAACCAAAACAAAACCACCTCACTTCTGATCTAAAGACACAAATGGGTTGAAAGTGATGGAATGGCAAGATAGTCTATGCACACAACCACCAAAAGAGAGCTGAGACGATTAAACAAACGTAAGACAAAATGAGCCATCACATGAACCAAAATGAGCCATGAGCCACACTGCGCCATGGGGATCTGGAAGAGACTCAGGAAAAGACAAACCACGCCTTTCTGTGAGCCAGGCCTCACCATGGGGATCAGGAAGAGACTCAACAAGAAGACAAGCATGTCTTCTCGTGAGTCAGCCATGCACAGGCTGGGAAACCAGAAGAACTTCCTACCCCCATCCCCAAGCAACTAGCTGATTCAGAGGATTCAGGGTGAGATGACAGCAACTGAGGTGAAAGGAATAGCTTGATGCTTGTATTTTTGACTGACTTTGTAGGTCTGGTGTTGTTAGTCTGAGCATCTATTTGGAGAATGGCAGTGTGCATTCTGGCAACTGTGGGGGGATTTCCTTCTGTCTTACTTTTGAAATCCAATGCTTTGTACCATTACACTGTTTTGTTTTATTTCCATATTTGGTAACCTGAGCAAGTATTTTGAAGATAATAATATGCAATATAACAACCATTGTTAAATTCCTATCATCGTCTTTTAAAAACCTATATAGCTATTGTTTTGCTGTTTTTGTTGTCATTTTGCTTTTGTTGTTGTTTTTTAGGTTTGTTTGTTTCTTGATTTTTTGGGATTTTTTTTCTCTTTAAAATAAAATAAAATAAAATACAAGATAAAATGGATTTTAAGAGCTGGTGTGGTGGCACACGCCTTTAATCCCAGCACTCGGGAGGCTGAGGTAGGAGAAGCCTTGTGAGTTCGAGGCCAGCTTGGGCTACAACATGAGCGCAAGGCCGGCCTGAGCTACACGGTGTGACCCTGCCTCAAAAAACCAGGGCCAGGAGTTTGGCTCAGCAGTTTACATGCCTTTCAGGTAGGTGCGAGGTTGTGAGTTCAATTCCTGGTGCCACAAAAGAAAAAAAAATGGATTTTAAGTTGAAAAGTGGTATAAGAGACAAATGGGACATATATTGAGAAAAAGAGTCAACTCACTGCAAAGATTTAACAATTATAATCACACATGTATCACACCAAACAGCCTCAAGATACATGTAGAAAAATTGACAAAACTAAAAGAAAAGCTAAAAAGTTCTACAAGAACATTTCTTTTGCCCCATTAAACATCTAAATGACCCTGAACAACTACTTTGAAGATAAAAATATGTAATGTAACAACCATTGTTAAATTCCCATCATCTTATTTTTAAATCCTGTATCACTATTCTGTTGTTGTTGTTGTTGTTGCTGTTGTTCTTATTGCTATCATTCGGTGTTTTTGTTTTTTGTTTGCTTGACTGTTTTCTAATTTTTCTGTACTTTGTTTTCTTCCCTTTAAAATAAAAAATAAACTTCTAAATGCAAAAAAGTTCAATGACAAAAAAAGAGCAATTGAATATTTAAATACACCAATTTCAATGTCCATAATACATAGGAAACGAACACAAAAGATCAATAAGGAAATAGGACTTGAGAAACAGTGCAAGTCAAGTGGGTCTGACACATGTTAACATTGTACACAACACTCCAATAATGTCAAAATATGTATTTCTCTCAAATGCACGTGAAACATTTTCAAGGATAGACCATACTATAAGGCCCAAAACAAGCCTTAATATAAAAGTACTAAAGTCTCGGAATTTTCTCAAACACAATGGAAGGAAAGTAGAAATCAGTAACAGAAAATGAGAAAAAATAGAAATGTTTGAAATTACATAACACATTCTTAAATAACTGTGAGTCAAATAAATCTCAAGATAAATTACAAAATATTTTGAGACAAATGAAAACAATACCAAAATTTTAGGAATGAAGTGAAAACAGTACTAAGAGGGGAATTTTTAGTGGTATACACATACATTAAAAAAGATCTAAGGAGCCGGGCATGGTGGCACATGCCTTTAATCCCAGCACTCGGTAGGCTGAGGTAGGAGGAGCATTGTGAGTTCGAGGCCAGCTTGGGCTACAACGTGAGCACAAGGCCGGCCTGAGCTACATAGTGCGACCCTGCCTCAAAAAACTAGGGCTGGGAGTTTGGCTCAGTGGCTTAAGCGCCTGTCTGGCAGGCGTGAGGCTGTGAGTTCGATCCCCAGTGCTGAAGGAAAAAAAAAAAAAAAAAAAAAAAAAAAAAAGACCTAAGGTAGGCATGGTGGCGCATGCTTGTAATCCCACCACTCTGAAGCCTGAGGCAGGAGGATCATCAGGAGTTCAAGGCCAGCCTGGACTACATAGTGAGTTCAAGTCTACCCTGAATTACATAGCAAAATCCTGTCTCAAAAAAAAACCATTAATCAAGAGTCTAACTTTACATGGTAAGGAACTGAGGCAAGCAAGTGAAAACTAAATCAATGCTAGGAAAATAGAAAGAAAAAAACACAGATGAGAGCAGACATGAATACAATCTTTCATTCATAGATGGATACATGGCTAAATAGGTATGTGATAAAGCAAACAGAGTCGTACATCACTTACCAATGGGAATGTGTCCCAAGAAAGGCATCATTAGGCAATTTCATTGTCATTCAAACATCACAGAGAATATGTACACAAACTGAGGCCTGTATGATGCCATCTGGCAATATAATTTTATAAACAACCATTGTGTACCTGGTCTGCCACTGGCTGAAGTATCACTGTGCAGTGTTTAACTGTATAGGGAAATGTTATGAAATGATAAAGGTAGTTGGTAAGTATAATAGTGTTTCTTTTATAGTTTCTTAAACTTTTTTTGCATTTACAAATACTCAAAATTGTGGAAAATTTATAAATTAAAGAGTGGATGAAAACTGATACATTATATACTGTGCAAAAACAAATATATACTTAAGATTTGCAGGGGATGAGGGCATACCTCAGTAGTAAGATACTTGCCTATCTTGCACAAGGCCCTGAGTTCAATTCCCAGAAGTACAATAAACAAATTAGACATATTACTATAAGTAAACTTTATATTAAGAGGAAATTGGGTAAATAAAAGTAAATTCAAGAAAATTTCAACACACTAATTTAGCAAGTGAGATTAAAGGACATCACTCAATTTCTTTCTTTGCTTTCGCTGGTTTTTTGTTTTTTATTTTTTCTATTTTTTATTTATTTTTTCTTTTATTGAGACAGGGTCTCACTATGCAGTTCAGGCTGGCCTCAAAAACATAGTGATTTGGAGAAACTATGTCTTCCTGTACAGCAGCTCTGCTATGCTGATTGGTAAGGGTCTCAACCAGGAGAGAAACCACACCTTCCCATGATGCAAGCCTAACCATGCTGATCAGTAAGAGCCTCAACCAGAAGACAAACCACGCCTTCCCATGAAACAGGCTCCACCATGGTGATGGGGTAAGTCTCAGCCAAAAGAGAAACTGCAACGTCCCATGAAGCAAGTTCTGCCATGCTGATTGGAAAGAGCCTAAGCCAAAAGAGAAACCATGCCTTCCCATGAAGCAAGCCCTGCTATGCTGATGTGAAAGAACCTCAACCAGAAGAGAAACTACACCTTCCCATGAAGCAGGCTCCACCATGTGGATCAGAAAGAGTTTCAGCCAGAAGAAAAACCATGTCTTCCCATGAAACAGGTTCCCCCATGCTGATGAGTAAGAGCCTCAGCCAGAAGGCAAACCATGCCTTCCCATGAGAGCATGGACTGAAAAACCAGAAGAACGTTCCCCACCCCACCCCCACTGATGTGGAAGACTCTGAGTGAGATGATAGTAACTGAGGGGAAGGGAACAGCTTGATGTTTGTATTATTTGGTTGATGCTGCAGGCCTGGGGCTGGTGGTCTGGGCATCTACTTGGAGGATGGCACTGTGCATTGTGTCAACCGTGGGGAATATTCTCTTGTCTTGTTTTTGAAATCCAATGTCTTATTCCATTTTACTGCTTTGTTTTATTCCTGTGTCTGGTAACCTGAACAACTGTTTTGAAGGACAACAATGTGTAGTATTGTTCTGTTTTGTTTTGTTCCAATTTACTGTTTTGGTTTATTCAATGTTATGTTTTACATTGGTTTTATTCTATTTTCTTTTGTTTGATTTTGCTATGTCTGATGGTACGGACAACTATTGTGAAGATAGCAAGATATATTACAGCAACCATTGTTGATTTCCTATTATCCTGTTTTGAAGTTGTACCAATTTCACTGCTTTTTTTGATGGGCTTCATTCTGTTTTGTTTTGTTGGGTTTCATTCTCTTTAAATTTTTTTTAAAACACACAAAAAATATGGTGATTTTCCTGCCTCAGCTTCCAAGTGCTGAGATTACAAGTGTGAATCATCACCATGCCCAACTAAAATCTGTTCAATTTTGCTGTATGTTTAAAACTTTTCATGATAAAATATTCAAAAACAAAGATGAAGTGGATACTTTTTTTTTTTTTTTTTGGTACCAAGAATCAAACTCAGGATCTCATGCTTGCCAGGCATATACTGTGTGGCTGAGCTATATTCCCAGCTGATATGTTATTATTACAATATGTAGATCCCAGGTGGAAAAAAATTACTAGACACACATATGGATATCACATATATTGATAATACATAAATTTACCAGAAAGCCCTACCAATCCATATAATCACATGTTGCTTAATCATAGGGAGAAATGTGTCATTATGTGATTTCAGTGTCACCTGAACATTATACAGTATACTTACACAAACTAAGACATTTATAACAACATTAGGCAATATAATTATATGTGGCTGCGATTGTACGCATGTGCCATCATTGACAGAAATGTCCTATTACGCACATGACTGTACATGTACCAAACAACACAACTTGAAAACACAGGAAGCAAAATCTGAGAACTGCAAGGAGGAAGAAATATTCAAAAATTAAAGAGTAGGAGACGCCAACATTTCTATAATCAAAATACCATGAAGGATATATAGAAACTGAGTATCATCAACCAATAATATAATTATACTTTATGAACTATTGCACCAAACAGCAGAGTATAAGCACATTCTGGTTCATAATAAATAAGGAAAGACTCTGAGTCAAGTAAAACTCAACACAGAATGCCAAAATTCATCAGATGCAGTGTTTATACAATATGCAGAGTACCAAATTTCATAGTTTTAAAGACATATATTAAAGCACCAGGATCCAAAATTTACTTTAAGTACTTAAAAAAAGGAGAGCAAATTAAACCCACAGAAGCATGAACACAATAAAAATAATAACAGAAATGAAAAACAAAAAGGTCAAACAAACAAACAAAAAATCAATGAAAGCTGGGCGTGGTGGCACACCCCTGTAATCCCAGCACTTGGGAGGCTGAGGCAGGAGGATCACTGTGAGTTTCAGGTCAGCCTAGGCTACAAAGTGAGTTGAAGACCATCCTAAACTGCACAGCAAGACCATCTCAAAAAGACAAAAGACAAAAGACCAAAAAAAAAAAAAATCCATGAAACTAAAAGCTGCTATTTTTGAGTAAATAAAATGACTAAACCTCTACAGATAAGAATAATCAAGAGCAGGGCATGGTAGCTCACACCTATAATCCCAGCACTCAAGAGGCTGAGCCAGGAGGATTGTTGTGAGTTCGAAACCAGCCTAGGTTACAAAGTGAGCTCGAGGCGAGCCCAAACTGCAGACTGAGACCCTGTCTCACAAAACCACAAAAAAAAAAAAAAGGAAAAATTCAATTACCAAAAAACATAAGTAAAAGGTGAAACATGTCAGAGGCTAAAAACAACAAAAGGATCGCATGGGAATATTATAAATTGTGGGGGCATACACCAATGTGAGATGAATAAGCAGAGATAAAGGGACCTTTAGGGCCACAGCCTAAACCTCTTGGAATGCACAGTTAAAAATAGCTTACAGGGCCCCCACCCGGTGCAGGCACCGATCAGGACGCAATATGGACTGCCTTCTGGGGTCCTGACCCCAGGACACTGGAGGAGAATGAGAAGGGCGCCTCGAGGGGCCCCCGCCCAGCCCGAGCAGCAGCTGCACGGGCTTGGAATCAGGGACAAACACACCACCCACCCACCACCCACCACCCTCACCACCCCACCCGCACCCCACCCCCACCCCCA
>RJWM01046041.1:0-12503 GCA_004363535.1 Dasyprocta punctata
CCACCACAAGTTTCAGCCCAGTCATGGCACCTTAGACAGTTAGCCAGATGCTGTCTCCAGATAAAGTTAATAATAATGATGATAATGAAAATAAAATTTAAGAAAATAGAGAATGGGGATGTAGCTCAGTTTGAAGGCTCTGTGTCCACTCCTCATGACAAAAAAAAAAAAAAAGTAACATTGATTTTCATTTTCTTGGAATAATTAAACTCTACTATATTCTGGTGCAATCTTGGACAGGATTCCAGTAGAATTGATAACTACATTCCTCACCAACAAAGTGTAATGGGGGCTGAGAGTCAGGATAAATTTTATAAAAATGAAATAGAGAAATATTTTTCACACAGCTAAGGTTTCGGTTCAAGAATCATACTTTCGCTGTGGTATAGTAGAAGGGGACAGACATTCTATAGAGCTCTTTCACAAGGCACCAATCACTGCATACCAAAGCACACATTTGCAAAACACGTTTTATCCATGGGCCAATACTTGTCAGATTAGAGCATCTTGCTCATCACTGACATCAGTTAACCCCGTTAATTTTCGAGTCTTAAAAGAGATGCAAATAAAAGTGAGCTTTTTATCCTTAGATCATGATGTTCTAAATAGTTTCCAGATTATCCACAGTAGAACAGAGAGTTCAGCTTTCCTTCATGACCTGAAAAGTTATAAATGCCTAAACAATTTTTAGAAGGCTACAAATGAGAAAGTGCTCTAGGACTGAATAACACATAGACAACCTTGTTAAGTTTTCCAAATATGACTGACAAATTTCAACTCTTGGTGTACTTTTAAAAACAATTAATATTAATTAAGCACATCCCCCAGTTTGAGATTATAATTTATACTATTTGTAACCTTACCTTTAAACTTTAGGACATTGTGTTATTAAGGATTTTATGTCACTGAATATTCCTTTGCAACATTAAAATAAAATTAATTGGAGGAGGGTGTGAGGAAGATGATACTGAGTAGAAGAGCACATAACGCACTTCCTAAAATGCTCTCTCTTCAATTTCTCTTCTAACACACCAAACCTACCAAATATATTTACATTCAGAGTTCCCAATCCTTTTGCAAGCACTTTTGAATATGTAAGTCACAAGCTAAATACTGTTTCAAAGGTTGGAAGGGAGTGAGAGAGGAACATGAAACAAGGAGAGTTGAGATAGCAAGTTCAGAATTCTTGAGATTACAAGTGTAGAAACGAATTTGACACATACTTCCTGTGTATATCCTTTTATAATTTCCATTATGAACCAACAGATTTTATTGATTTATTTCCTTTCCAGAAACTTGCTTTAGAAGCATGACGAATTTACAGATGCTATAAAGAAAATATTGTTACTCTGGCAAAGGATGAATTGGGATAATGGGAATACCTATGCTGGATAATAATAAAATGATTTTTAAATGTACAGTTGAGCTTGAAAGAAAGATAGAGAGAACCCCCAAATAAAACAAAATGAAAGCTCCCTTGCTCAGCAAGAGAGAATGTCAAATTTTAATGGCCACAGAGGAAGAAGTAATATGCCCTAGGGGATATATATAAAATGTTCAAGCAACAAGCAAAAGTAAATTTCTCTGCATCCAAACTGCCTTTCAGTTAAAAAGGAGTCTAGACAGTGTTTACTCATAGAAAAACTTACTATGCTACTAGATTCTTGGTTGTTTAAGTAGTCTGCAACAAATCTAGGTTAAGTGTGGCTAAGGTGTGTGAATTTAAATCACCTTTGTGGTTTAAAAACATGAGAAATTAGCATAAAAACCTGATCTAAAACCATCAGGAGGGGAGAAAATGATCAAGAAGAGTCATCACTGACAACGAACTGGATACTTAACATGAAGAACCGAGAATATTATGATTCTTGTCTGAAAGATACTAGAAAATAAATGTCTAAAATTATTAAAGGCATAAAAGAAAAACATGTCAAAAAATACACTACTGTGGAAAAATCCACAATTTTGAAAAAGAACCAATGAACTTTAAAAATAAGAGAAATATATAGTTACTTGAAATGCAAAACAAGTCAGGTTACCAGATAATGAGACACACCAGAGGAGAAGTTAGAGAAAAATAAGACAGACACCTGGAATGGGAATCTTACCCTAGCAGCCCAGCCTCTGATGAGGAGGACTGAACCAAGAAACTTACTGAGAAGTGAGAGAAGCTGGTGAGGCTAGGACCAGTCACAGATGTGGCTTCGGGTGAGCAGAAACTCAGCTTCATCCTGAAGGGACTTTGACATCCTGAATGACATCACAAGATGGGCCCACCTTAAGGCCAAATGAATTGAGGGTTGTATTCTCACACCAGTCAGGCATTTTGGGTAGGAGTCACTCATAAGAGGGAGGCACAGACTTCTAAGCACTAGCTTGTGAGGTGTCTCCTTGTACTCACAAACAGAAGAGAGTGGAGTTGGGGTCCCTTAGAAGCCAACACTCACGGAAGGCAGAGGAAAGATGCACTGCCTGACAAAGAGGGGGGGCGTCCAGAGGATCCACTACAGCAGGTGGAAGGAAACCGTGCAAACAAAGCCAGGAAAGGCAAAAGGATGGGAATTTAGCACAACACAGGTAAAGGGAAATATCTTATTTATATCCAAAAGGGCGTCTAGAAAAATTACATTTATGAGAATGGGGGTCACAATATGCAAGGATACCTTGTTATTACAGAAAATGATGAAGCACGCTGATGTATATTCTTATGCTGGATAAAATATAACAGGCTGTGGACACTTGAGGGCTTCCCAGAAATAAAAACATGATTATTGAGATTGAAGAAGCATGTTAATTTCCAATAAGATGGCATAGCACCTGCCTGGCAAATACAAGGTCCTGGGTTTGATTCCCGGTACCAAAACAAAACAAAACAAAACAACTCCAAGAAGAACGAATATGCCCAAACAGAAGTCATATTGAAACTACAGAAAATTAAAGTAATAAATAAAATCTTATGGTTAAATAGGGAGAAAATAAAGTGTACCTATTGAGGGAAAACAACTAGGTAAGCAGCACACTTCTCATTAACAAAAGGTACATGGAAAAGCTATAGAATAACATCCTCAAACTCATGACAGAAAAATTTCTCAAAGTAAAATTCTAAGTATGACAAAAATATTAATTAAATAGAGGGGATGAGCAGAGGTGAGGACACAGAGAGCTCCACAGAGCAGCTTATGATCATGATGTTAACTGCTGGACGTATGCCAAGCACCGCAATTTGTACCATGGAAAGCAATTCAGCTTTGAAGAAGAATTTTTCCGTGTGAATCTACACTTAGAAATAGCCTCGAAAAATATAAGATACTAATTAGTCTTTTTGTTCACACTAATTATTCATTACTCTAACATACAGTTATAGAAAGTCCTAGAAAGAAAGACAACAATGTCCAAAGCTTCCTTATATATCATTACCCAGTCACTAACATGGTTGGCCCCTTAAAGCAACTCAATAAAGGGTTATGAAACAAGAACGTTTATCAGTTATCTGTCTGAACCTTAACCTCTACAACATTTTCTCCTTCAAATAAATATTCTTCTCAAAGACTGGAAGATGGTAATCTTCAATGCTTAATCTCCTTCTTGTTTGCAGAGGATATGGAATTGGTTTATTCTTTAAAGACTGGAGAAAATACTGAAACATTGTTCTCTAAATACGAGGTAATATTACAAGAACCTGTAGAGTTGGGTAGGGGGTGGTGGTACACATCACTTAACCCAACACTCTGGGAAGCCAAGGCAAAAGGATGATGAGTTTGAGTCCAGCATGGGCAACTGAAGCAAGGAACTGCTTCAAAAATAGAATAAAAATAAAATAAACAGCTGGGTCTGTAGCACAGTGTGAAAGCCCTGACTTCAATCCTTAGTAAGGCAAAAGCAAAACGAAACTATAAAGTTGGAATCCAGAATACATTTAAATAAGACAAAAATGAATTAACCTTCCAATGACACTGAGATACGTAATTCAAGTTTCTTGAAGAGCTAGACACAATGCACCTGCCTGGCAAATACGAGGTCCTGGGTTTGATTCCCAGTACCAAAACTAAAGAATTACAATGTTTGTAAATATCAGAAAGGGGAAGATATAAAAAATGATAATTACAATAAACATATATTAAAATTCTACTTCTTAAAATATTGTGAATTACTCTTGAAATGCTCCTAAAATATCTCTAATAGACTGAAAAAAGAAAATGTTTAAATGCTTACTAGAACAAAGTCTGAGAACTTCTTTCTAAGATATTGAGCAAGATCTAAAGCAGCAGAGGTCTGGAATTTCTAGCTGATGATGCAAGTTCCAGTGTGTGAGGGCTGAGCGACAAGGTGAAGTCAGTGTCAGTTAGGAAGCTGGGGCAGAGAGTCCTTCATTCATCTAAAGTCCTTAAAATGCTGCAATATTTGTTATTCTTAAATAAGTTAGAGAAAGCCCATTGCTGGTCAAAGGGAAGGATGTCTTCGTTTCTGGCATCAGTTCTGCTTGGAGAAAGGAGGGAGCAATGTAATTCTCAGCTTGCCTTTATGAGAGCCTGTGAAAAATGACACCAGTACAGGACAGATAGTACCCTCAGGCATGTAATAGAAACTAGTACTTCTGAAGGGATGGCTGTTCAACCAAGGCCCCCTGGGTGCTTCCTTAGATCTAGATTAACCAAATAGGCTGGAAGAAATGGCAGTCTTCCTCCCAGTTTTCTGGATAGGTAACTGATAGGTAAAATGCAGTTAGACTAAACTAGTTTTTCAATCATTCCCAGCTAGGCTTTCTTTCTTTTCCGTATATTTTATGCCATAAATCTAAAATTTTTAGAAGTAATGTCACAGTAATTTCAAGAATTGGCAAATACTAAGTGAATTTTCTGAATGTCTCTGTGTTCCTATGATATTGCAAACAATGTAATTCTTGATGTATTGTAATTAACATGATAGAACCATGAGAAATGTTTATTAATTTTAAAGAAAATCAGTAGCTTCCACTTTGACTAATTGAAAGCTTAATCCTACTCAGAAGATGATAAAAACCAAAACTAAAGAATTAGCAACAAAATCATCATTGAATTGTACTTGAAACATTTTATATAAGCTATATGTTCTCAGTACTGGAGAAAACGATAACAAACATGTTTTGGAGGTTGATTTAAATTGAATAGCATGAAACTAAGTTAAGGTAATCAAAGTCCTTTTTGGTGAAGTTTCTTCTGATTTTCACCAGCAGAAGATATTTTCACTAGAGGAAAAATTTCAATTAATCCTAATTTTAGTTCTATGTTTTTTGTACATCTCATTCCTAAGGCATTTCTCGCACTAACAGGTAAATTGTGAGCAAGTCATTCAGGCCCAAAACTAACTTTTAAGGTGATACTGGGCTAAAAGTAAAGGGAAAGAACCACAGGGATTTTTCTAAAAATGAAGAGCACACAAAATGCAAATCATAACTAGAAACTCAAATTTAAAGAGGAAGAACCTAGCCAGGAGTGGTGGCACATGCCAATGAGCCCAGTACTCAGGAGGCTGAGGCAGGAGTATCGCTGTGAGTTCGAGGGCAACCTGGGCTACAAAGTGAGTTAAAGTCCAGCCTAAACTGCATAGCAAAACCCTATCTCAAAAAAGACTAATAATAATAATAATAATAATAATTGTAAAATAAAGAGGTAAACTCCACATGTAGATAGCAATTCTTGCTTTCTGTTCTAGAAAAGATTGGAATGCAATTCTTCACTAATTGCTTTCAACTGGACAAGCCCATCACTCCACTTATTTAAAAAAAATACAAAATTTTACAATTCATCCCTGTTTGTACATTAAGGTGTTTCCCTTTCCCCTTCATATTATTTTCTAAATGCTTATTAGGTAGTTCAATGAAATCAGGTCTAAAGTTTATTAGGACCTTGAAAAGGGAAAGGGAATATCCCAGGCACCAAGAGAAAACCATTTCTTCCCAGTCATGCAAAGATTTGACAAGTTGAATTGAGCTAAACTGAGCACTGTTGAATTGAATTGAATTGGGTCTACATGAACCAATTGCAAGTTATATGTTGGCTTATAAATGAAAATTCTTGCTCTGGAATAGTCTTGGGAGCCTGTCCTTCAACAAAATCCAAGGACATTCCTCTGTAATTTCTTTCTGAGAGCAGTTATATATTAAAAACTATTTTAAGAGTGGTTGTCTTAAAATCTTTACTATGCACAGTAAGTTATCCTTCATATCCATTATGTCCAGTTAAAACCACAAATAAAATATTTCTTGTCCACCTCTTTAGCATACGATTCTACAATGAGACTTCTATGATCTGACAAAGGCGAAAACTACATCTGTCTTGTTTACTCCTCTATCATAGGACTGGCGTAGAACCTGGCATACAATAGCTGCTTAATCATTTGCTAAATGAATCAATTAATTAATAAAAATAACAAAAATAAGCCAATTATACTTATGTAGTTACCACTGTACCTGAAGGAAAAACTTAACCTAAGGAGAATCTTAACTTCGTATTTACATTTATTAAAATTTCTATAGATATTGTTCTTTCTATCCTAGCCTGGTGCCTATCGTTTTAGTCCGTGAAAGCAGCTGATTTCTTGAAAGTGTTCCATTCACTGTGGACACTGATATTTATAACAAAAATAAATAGAACTGGGAATTTGCCAGGGTATTAGGGCATCAAATAAGTGAGTTTGAGAAAATAGAATAGTACTGAGTTTATTTAGCTTTGATAATGAGCTTTAGCTTTTTAAGTCCATTTTACACATCTATTTTGCACATCTATTTTACAGTGAAGGAGCTGAAACGCAGTGAAGCTAGGGAGTCTGTCTTGGGTTACACGGCAGGGCCGCTGGGCACACTCAGCTCTCCTCGTCACAGCGGCCACTGGCCATTCTACCTCCATGCTGTCACTGTTTACTAAGATTCGGATGTTACCCTGGACAGGATTAGGGTCCAAAGTAAATCAATGTTTCATTTGTTAATTAGATTTTATTGGTACATTTTGATTTATTTTAATTTTATTTCATTTATTTATTGATTGATTGATTTAGCGGCACCAGGAATCAAACTCACAACTTCACGCCTGCCAGACGGGTGCTTAAGCCATTGCGCCAAACTCCCAGCCCTAGTTTTTTGAGGCAGGGTCGCACTATGTAGCTTAGGCCGACCTTGTGCTCATGTTGTAGCCCAAGCCAGCCTCGAACTCACAATGCTCCACCTACCTCAGCCTCCTGAGTGCTGGGATTAAAGGCGTGCGCCACCACACCTGGCTTATTGGTACATTTTGTATATACATAATGATCACATTCATCATCGGGAATTTGTGCATATATATGACATGCTTTTTTCTCCATTCCCATCTGCCCTTCAAACCCTTCTCCCCTCCACATTTACAAAAACTTTGTTTCCATGTTTTCCTTCTTTTCTCATTTTCTTTTACTTTACCCTTCTATCTTTTCCCCCTCTTCTCTTCCTTTTCCTCTCCCTATTTGAACATTTTGCTTCCTATTTCACAATATATATTATACATTTTGGGCCTTATTTATATTTTCAGTTTCTCACACCAGAGAATGTGGTATTTATGTGTGTGTGTTCAATTTATTTCACTTAAGAGTATGGACTCAAGGTGTATCCATTTTCCTAGAAATGTCTCAAGCATAACCTTATTCATGGCAGAGCAGTATTCCATTGCATAAAAACGCCACATCTTCTTTATCCAGTCATCAGTTGATGGGCACTTGGGTTGTTGCCACGATTTGGCTCTTACAAACTGTGCTGCTATATTTTAGAACCCATGTTCTTCTCAATATCTCTTATTGACTCTACATGGTTTAAACCAGGAAACCCAAATATAATGCAGTCTCCTTTATATTAATGGCATAATAGCTCATTAATCATTTTTTCTCTAAGTTTGAGTATCTATACATAAAAATGAAAATAAGAGTCCCTGCTTTATTAGCTAATTGTGACAATTTAATAAAAACAATCTTGGTGAAAGGTATAAGAATTGCCTGGCACTGATTAAATATCATTGAGTTCTGAATCTGTTGTAAATTCCACATGTTCTCCTGATAGCACCTAATCCATATTTTCTAAGCATCACTCTGAACACATCATCTCTTTCTTCAGTATTAAAATAGTTGTAATGCAAACTTGCTTCATTTACTATTTCCCAAAATTCCCTGGATGGATTAAAACTCTGTTGCCTGTAGTGGTAATTTCTTGACAACACACAATTTATTGGCATCCTACTCTTTCAAATCATGCTTTTTTATCTTCCAGTGCTATCCCATGGAATTTACACATGTATTATTTACACTTAAATTGCTTATCTTGGGGTTTGGCTTAGGAGATCACAAAATAGAACGTATCTTCACATGTATATGAAGGCTCTCCATGGAAAGAACCAATAGTATGGATGGATGGATAGATAGATATAAGATAGACGATAGATAGATAGAAAGATAAAATTTATTATGAGAATTAAACTAGGTGATTATGGAGGCCTAGGACCCTCATGATCTGTTGTTTGCCATCTGAAGAACCAGGAAAACCCATGATGTAAAATGATTCGTGTTTGAATGCTTGAGAACAAGCCTAATCAATGATATGACTCCCAGTATAAGACAAAGGCCTGAGAACAAGGGGGCTGGTGCTAAAATCCTGGAGTCATAAAGTCTAAGAACCAGGAGTTCCAGTGTCTAGGGGAAGAAAAAAATGGACTCTTGGCTCAAGAAGAAAGTTTTGCTTTATCTCTGCCTGTCTCGGTTACTTTTGTCTTGCTGGGACAAGATACTTGACGTGCAAAATGAAGGTTTATTTAGCTTACAGTTTTGGGAGATTTCAGTCCATACTCAGCTGGCTCTAAGGCAGAGTGGCATGGATGAGGGGCAGCCATTCATGGTGGCTGCAAGCAACAAGAGCAAATACGGCAAAAAGTGAAAGGCACCCCTTGTTCCCTCCCTTATATTATATGCCAGCACCCACCCCTTGGTGGTGCAGCACTCACTCCACCAATCCCAGTGCTGGACAATAAACCAATAACAGACGCTACACTCAGCCACATCCATGGCTGCGTGGGGCTTTGGGGGGACACCCAGACACAAACCATAATGCTGCCCTTCTTTTGTTCAATTGAGGTTCTCAAAAGATTGGGTGTTACCTTCAAGCCCACTCACACTGGTGAGGGTAGATCTTTATTCAGTCTACCAAATAAATTAAATGTAAACACAAATGCTTGTCTTTTGCAGCACAGGCTACTTATGGGCGAAATAACATTTACAGAGAAGATAGCTGTAGTTTTGTGAAGCTGATTCCCTATGTGAATGGTGTTCTTTTAGATCTGGCCCTGTGGTTGCTTGCTGTCCAGTGACATGTAAGCCAAAGGCCAGTTTTCTGTGTCTTGCCCTAATCACACACCCTCAGTAGCAGGGTATGAATTGCAGACCTTCAGTGAAGACTTCAGGTGAGGAGGGTAGGTGATGGAGGATGATAGGAGAGATACATATGACCAAAATTTTATAAGCATGTGCGAGAAAAATAAGATTTCAACTGGGAAAAAAAGAAGAACATTAGCAAATCCAGTGATGACCCTCAGTCAGGTGGTAGTGGTGAAGCTATATCGTCAGCTCACCCCACCTCAGTTGGTTCTTCTTTCCTAGTAACTCTCTTAATTGTCATCTTCTGGCTTCATCTTTCACGGAAGGTCTCCTTTATTCATTTTTTTTATTTGCTAATAACTGCAACTGGATAGAAAATATATGTCTGTCTATGGTTCAAATAGTCATAGGTATTTGTAAGTCAGATTCTTTATTCCAAAACTTTAGTAGACTTCTTAGTTGGTCTATTTTCTTCCCATTAGTACCAGGTTCCTATCACTACACAGAGAAGTCTTTTCCATACATATTTCTTAGACCTATCTTGTTTCATGGCTTCCAGGATCCATCTTTCCTTTTTTATTTTAAAGGCATCTATTTATTTTGAGGACATCTGAAAAGTGAGTTTATGTGTAGAGGTGACACTTTTAGCTTGATATTTTCTGGGTGGGCTTAATGTTGGGTCTTTGAGAAAGACTCCAAGTAACAGCAGCTGTGCAGGAGGTATACCTAACCCCCACCTGTTTGCTTTCACCTCTACTCTTACACTGGATAATTCTTGCCTGTGTTGACTTCTTTCTGACAATACATCCCCATAGGCAGCAGCATATAACTGGGTTTACTTGCTTTGTAACCTGATATATGCACAACCTCATTTCTAGCACATGATACTAGGTGTTAGCACTAGAATTCCAGGTGCCAATATTTATAGATTGTAGGAAAACTAAGCTACTAATATAACTAAGTCGCGTGATACACTGATTTGAAATATGCTGATCATTTAATTTATTTTGACAACAAAAAAGAATGTCATTTTTAATTATGCCAAGACAACAGGTATGAGACAGGGCTATCCTAGGAAAATTGGAATCCTGTTCAAGCTATTTATTAAAGAAAGAGTAGTTTATTTCACTCTCATGAACAGTACTGAGGTCCGTGCTTTGAACTGGCAGCATGGCTCCTTTTCATGAGAGCATTACAAGAACCAATTCTTTCCATATTCTTTTTCTTACTTTTCCTAGGATGTTTTTCTCATGGGTCAAACGTACGTCAATGTTTATGCTTGAGAGAAAAATAAGGAAGCATGCTTACCCAACGTTTAAGGTCTAGAGATTATTACAATGATAAAAATTATTACACATATTCTGTGAAGGACACTTGGAAATGTAGTACCTGATTGACCAGCTATGATACCAGCACCGACTGTAGTGTTATGGTATAAAGAAAATAAATTTGGGTGGATATCTTCAGGTTACCATCAAAATAGCAATCTTCCTTGTAAGGAATTATTTCAACCTAAGGGTAAAATAGACCAGTGTTCCTGGTCTTGCAAAAGTTCTCCAATTGATAACCATGTGTTTATTAACTCCAGTTTATTTATGAAATATCCTAACTTGGTTGCCTGGAGGGCTTAATTTTCAATAAACATTGATATATGTAGTTTTCATCATTATTTTAATATTTGTGTTGAATTCCTTAGTATTTCAATAATGTACAGTCTATCTTTGACATTAATTAACCTTTCTTTTTGGTGGGCACTGACATTACTCTTAATTATTAACTGGCACAATGTTTATTATTATATTAGACTGAAATTCCTGACTTGGTCTATCAAGGAAGAATCATTGTTTTCTTAATCTTCCTTTCCCTTAGTACTTTAAACATAGTTTTATATTTTCCTTTACTGTTCATAAGAGGTCAAGAATCATTTTAAGAGGAACAAGTAACCACGTGTCCTCTGTAGTCTTTTATTGCTTTTCAAAAGTACTGAAACTTATTTAACAATAATAATCATTTATTCCCTCTTTAGCGGGGTGGGTATGAATGCTTCTTCCTGTGGTGAACTCCAATTCTTCTATTCACCCAGTGGGGCTAACGGTTAATTAACTCTTCTCTTTCCGGCAGTGAGTTTTTCCACCATTTTCTCCACTCACATAATTAACTTAGGGGCTTAGAGACTTACTAATTGGAGCCTTGACAGTCTCCTACTGTTAGAGAGCTTTAGATTGATAAAATCACAGAAGCACTTTTCACAGGAAAAGGATGACTTATGATCTCACCATACTCAAACTGTGCCAGGCCTCAGTCCTTAGTACTTCCTAATCTTTCAACATTCTAATCCTCAATTCTATTAGTGAGAATAAAAGAACCCACCACTGCCTCCTGAAAACTTGGCATGAATGGTCTTGTGAGCATGAAGCAATAACGTACTTTAAAATGTTTTACTTCAAAAAATTGTTTTGCTTCTCTGGG
Organism: Dasyprocta punctata; assembly: GCA_004363535.1. Classification (NCBI taxonomy): domain Eukaryota; kingdom Metazoa; phylum Chordata; class Mammalia; order Rodentia; family Dasyproctidae; genus Dasyprocta; species Dasyprocta punctata. Next base: position 11,830 of record RJWM01046041.1, read on the forward strand.
TTACATTATCTAGCCTTGAAGTCAGTGAAATGGACTTTTCCAGAAAGCTAACATAGCATTCAGTCTAGGTCACTGCTGCAATAGCTTGAAAGAGCCATTGTACTTTACAAAATTAGAATTTTTAGAAGTAGGAGACAATTGGAGAGATCTCACTCACTGTGCAATGCAACATAAATCAGATAAATTTTCATAAAAACTACTTGAAGGTGTAAATATAGTGCAAAACATGCACTTACAAAGTTGCTAAGTGTGAAATGAACATTTAATGAACTAAGGTGGAGAGTTTCATTTGTAAGACTATTGTTAATGTTTGTGTCTAGATGTCCATCCAAAGTCTCAGGGTTTTTAAAGGGTGGCTACATCTAGAGTGTATGGTGCTGGGATTAAGGATATGTGATTACTAAATCAGTCCACTGATTGGGTATAGTTCTCGTTAGGATTTAGGGTGTGAGTGCTACATCTGCCCTTGGGTGGATAGCCTGCCTGCATACAATATAAGACACAGGAAGAGTCTTGTCTCCTCTCTGTTGCTTTTGCTATTTCGTGTTAGCCATGAACTGTTCTCTCCTGTGATGCCTCTCTGCCACGTGCCACTCTGCCTTGGAGTTGGCCAACTATGGACGAAACTCTACAAACTGTGAGCTAAATAAATCTTTCCCCTTTAACTTTGGGTA
>RJWM01046042.1:0-12515 GCA_004363535.1 Dasyprocta punctata
CTTGAGAGGCAAACATAATTTACATATTTTTCTCCAGTCCTTTTATTATGTATGGTATTTTGGCTGTTTTGTTTTATGTGGTTATATTCATAATATATTTTATGTAGAATTTGATCTTTTTATATGTATATCCCTTGCTTTTCCTAAGTGTTATGCTATGTTTGTTTATTTGTGCTGCTTCTTATTCCAAAAACGGTTTCAGGTCCCCTGAGATACACAAGCACAGTGTTTCTCTGGAATGCTTGCAGCTTGCTAGCCTGGGCCTGCTCCTGAAGGGAGCCCTCAGGCCTGAGTGGGGAATGAGTCTGAGAACTTTGCTCTCCAGTGTGGTGGGTGGAGTGGGGGAGGGTACCAGACACAGGATGGCCTCTTACCTGACTCTGAGCAACTGGGCCTCCCAGCTGGGCCCTGGTATATACCTTTGGAACTGAGTTCTGTCTCTGGTCATCATTTATACCCTTCTGTCTTTGTCTTTCCTTTCTAGAAGGAAGCATGTTTGAAGAGTTGGTCATGGTGGGTGGCTTCCCTCTTGACCAGACTAGAGTCATTCCACCCTGCAGATGTGTTTCCAAAGATGCTATTTGCATTGCAAATGCACAGTAAGCTCAACCCAGCTCCTGCAATGTGTGTGCCCCTCCTCTCCTCCCATTCCCTAGAGGTGCTTCTGATGTGGCCCAAACTGCCCTAATCCTTCAGTTTCCCAAACTCTAGGATCTCCTCAATGGGAGGCTGGAAAAAGGTGGGTAAATATAGATTTCTTGGAAACCAGTGTCCTAAAACTGTGTTTCTAGTAACTGGCATAAGTGACTGTTGTAGTCAGGTTTTACAGGAGAATGGATTTAATATAGGACACATAATTTATAGGATTATTTTATAATATTCACCCAAAGAGTTAAATGCAGAAGATCTGTCCACAACCTAGAGAGGGCCCAGATCCCACAGCAATGTCCTGTGTGAGTTCAGCTGAAGACCTAGAGCCCATAGCATTGTCCACCATGAGTCCAGCTGGAGGCCTAGACCATGTCTCATGGAAGTCTGTATCAAGGATCTGCACTGGGAAAGCCCAAAGGTCAGTGATGGAACCTAGAAAGTCTGTGCCAGCAGGGAGAAAGATCTGTGGCAACAGGCTGAGGGATCCGCACTGGAGCCAGGAAGCAATACTCAAGGAAAGGACCAGTTGCCCTGAAAAGAACCACAGCCATCTTCAGCAACAGTGAGGACCCAAGCTCCTCTAATGATGAGAATAGGTAAATTCATATCAGGAAAGCTAGTGCAATAAGTTTTCTAGGAAAATCAACAGCACTCCATCTTCCCCTCCAGTTCTCCTTTTATGCTGTTGGCAACAATCCTCAGGTGGGCCTTCCACACCCAGAACTATGCTGATTCAGTTCAGCTGGGTATAACAAATTGACCATTAGAAAGGGCTGGGGATTTAGTTTAGTGGCATGGTGCCAGTCTGGCGAGCATGAGGTTCTCAGTTCAATTCTTGGTACAAAAAAAAAAAAAAAGTTGACCATTAGTTAATCCACCACAGTGACTACACCACATTCCATTCTACTACAGAGTCATTCCATAAGCTTTTCCCTTCCCTGATACATTATTATACACACTTTGTCCCATCCTACTCCCCCTTAAGATCTCAGATCTGATGTTATTTCCTTGAGGAAGCTTTCTTCTATCCCTGGATTTCATCATGGGACCTGTTAAATGGCCTCACAGAAAAGCACGATGAATTCTTTTTTCCTTGCCTTCACCACAGTTTATAGTTCTGCATTTTTTAATCCCACCTCCCCCATTAGGTTGTAAACTCAGGGACTCTGTATTTGTTCATTGTGTCACCAGTGCTTAGCACAGGGGCTAGAGCTTGATAGTACTCAATGAATACTTAATGAATGAATGAATGAATGAATGATGGACCTTTGATTTGAGGCAGAAAAGTACTGATTAAGAGCTTTGGAGTTAGACACTGAATTCAAACCCAGCTATGTAACTTTGGATACTAACATAATCTCTCCATGCTACTGTTTTCCTGTCTCTAAAATGGAAATAACAGAACTGCCTACATCTCATAGGATTATTGAGAAGATCAAATGAGGAACTCTGTAAAGAGCTTCAAGCAGAGCCAGACTCAGATAATAAGTTCTGGACCTGTATCAGCTATTATCATAATGACCATTTTCTACTCTCCTGGCCAAGAGAAATATTGCTGTAATGAATATATATATATACCTTGATATACTTTTTATGAATATTTAAGTAAATGAGATTCCACAAAGCTGCTTGTTGCATCAGCAGTTTAATTTACTTGGGATTCCTTTTTGGTAACAAAGTGTGGGAGATAATAATTTTGCACTTCTCCAAGTGGAGAGTCATGGGAGGCCAACACCCCTGCAAGGTCCTGAGTCAGCAAATATTAGACACTCAGCATTTAGTCAGCCATATTAGGCCTTTCCTCAAGCAAAGAAAGCCTCGATGGCAAGTTGTCACAGCTCAAGATGGCCCACCTTGTCCCTTGAAGGCTCACCGAGGGTTGCAGAGATTTGCCAGCCAAGACAGGATTATTCTCCTCTGCTTGAGGTTTTAACCCAGTGTGGATTAATACAAGTTTCCAACTCAGCCTTACATGGCAATTTATTCTGTAAATGCCATGTGACCTAGACTCGACATCTAGATGTTTTGGTGTTTGAATTCTTGCGCATATCTCATACAGGTTTTCTATGCCATGGAGAAGCTTCCTAGAGCCTCCCCAGCAGCAAGTCAGTGTCCCAACAGTATACACTCCCTTATAAATTCAGGAGTCTATTCCTAAACTCTGTTTTGTGGAACATGTTCCTTTATTCCACCTCACTGTCCTTGTTTTTTGCAAAATCCTCGGTTATAGTATCATTCAAGAAAACTTGAGAATCCACTTGTCCAAGTTGTGTCCCCAACCTTGAAAATGTTCTTCTGTATACACAAGGACTCACGGGCACCCACGTGCCTACATATGCACACTCACACATGCTTCCCCTGGGATTTTCCTTGGAATTATATTAAGCCAATAGAATAATTTAGAGACCAGTTTCTTCTCAGTACTGAATCTCCCCATCCTTAAACATGGAAAAGCATTCGTTTTATTTGGGTCTTCTCTTTTATGCTCATCAGTAAAATCTTTATAGTTCCTCCATATAGGTCTTACACATTTGGTATGCTTGTTGCCACTGTCAGTGGGCCTTATTTATTATAGTCTATCAGTTGGTTATTACTGACTATGGCAACACCATCTTTTACTTTTGCTGTTTACTCAGGGTAAGAGAACATTTGAGACAGATGGATAAGCTGGTTTTAGTTGCCATGGTATGGGTAAAGTACTAAATCAGACACTATAAACAACTCCTAGATAGGGATTAGAATGACCTATGGGCTGTTCAAAGGATGTGGAGTACACAAGATATGCTAATAATATCTTTACTTGGTTTCATTGCCATTTAGCAATGAGTTCAGGTTTATCGTTTACCTCATAAATATTCTTCCTGAACAATCTGGGTTGGTTTATGGAATGCTTTAAGGCAGTTTAAGCAAGGTGGTATCTTTTTAGATGATCTACTTTTGTGGGTTTTTTTTTTTTTTTTCCTGTCTTTTTGAGACAGAGTCTCACTATGCAAATCAGGCTGGCCTTGAACTCACTATGTAGCACAAACTGGCCTCAAATTCATGGAGAATGTAGGCATACACCAAACACCCACCTTAGATGACCCACTTTATCTCTGCTGTAGGATTGGATTTTCCTGGGGTGACTTCCCTACAGCATGTATCACCAGCTGTGTGTCAAAATAATGATAGATTTCGCCTAGAAATTTGTAGTTATTCAAACTATCTTTTGACCTTTAACATTTTTTTTTTATTTGTTTGTACTGGGGATTGAACTCAAGACCTCATGCTTGTCAAGCAGGTGCTTGTGCCGCTGAGCTAAATCCCCAGCCCCCTTGACCTTTAGCTTTTATTATCAACATAATATCCTGTGCTGCTTCTATTTTTAATATAAAATTCACATGCCAGCAATTCATACAATTAAAATGTACATACAATTCAATGTTCTTTTGTGAGGTTTTTGTGTGTTGGTACTGGGGATTGAACCCAGAGATTCGTGAGCTACACCACCAGCCTTATTTATTTATTTACTTATATATTTATTTATTTGGGGGGATCTTTCCAAGTTTCCCAGGCCTCAAACTTTCAATCCTCCTTCCTTAACCCCCTGAATCAGTGGGATTACAAGGATGTACCACCATATCCAGCTGCAATGCAGATTTGTTTTGTTTCATTTTGTTGAATATCCAGAGAGTTCAACAATCCTCACCATGACTGATTTTAGAGTACTTTCATCACCCTAAAAAAAAACCCTGTTCTAACTGGTAGTCACTCCCGTTTGTCTCCAACCCTCCTCAGCCCCAGGCCAACACTAATCTACTATCTCTCTCTATGAATTTGCTTATTCTGCACATTTCGTGTAAAAGAAACAATACAATATGTGGCCCTCTGTGACTGAATTCTTTCACTTAGCATAATATTTTTAAGGTTCACCATGTTTTAATTTAGATAGGTTCTTTATTCCTTTTTATCACTAAGTAGCATCCCATTGTATGACTGTTTCACATTTTATCCACTTATTGGTTGTTGCTCATCTCGGTTATTTCTAATTTTTGAGCACAGCACTATGAATAATGCTAATATGAATATTCATGCACACATTTTTGCGTGAATGTATGTTTTATTTCTCTTGGGTTTATACCTGGCAGTGAAATTGCCAGATAATAGGATAATGTTCAGTTCTTCTTCTTCTTCTTCTTCTTTTTTTTTTTTTTTTTTTTTTTTTTTTCTTTTGCAATACTGGGCACTGAACCCAGGACCTTCTTACTGTGTTTCACCCAGTTTCCTTTTTAATTTTTTATTTTGAAACAGGGTCTGAAGTCTCCAAGTTGCCCAGACTGGACATGAAGTTGCTGTCCTTCTGTCTCAGCCTCCCAGAGTGCTGAGATCACAGACACACACCACCATGCCTGACTTGTGTTTAACCTTTTGACTGTCAATCTGATTTTCAAAATGACTGCACCGTCTTATACTCCTGCCAAATTGGAAGGGTCCCAATTTCTCCGTGACCTGGCTAGCTCTTATTATTTGAGGTTTTGTTTGTTTGTTCTTGATGGTCACCATCTTAGTGAAGTGGTATTTCCTTGTGGTTTTGATTTGCATTTCCCCAATAGCTAAACGTTACAGCTTTTTGAATCAAATATTTAGGAGCCCTCCTTTGCCTTACCTTGCAGTTAGATTTGTGACAGGGGTTTCGTACAACTAGACAATATGTCATATGATCATCATTATTCCAGCAAAAGGGGTGGAAGTTGAACAGAAAGAACTTCAGAAGGAAAGAAGTGTGTGGTTCGTGGTCAAAAAAGAAAATTGGTTATAGGCATCTCAGTTGGCCTTATGTCCTTACAGATATTATAAAACTCAGAACTAAGTCAGGAAACAAACTTTTTCCTGGATTCTTTTGTTAGTCATTAACTCCTAGTGATTCCATGAAAACTCTAATGCATCTTATGAGACATGAACATGTTTTCTATGGTCTACAAGTTCCTCCTAGAACATGCAAGGATGAATGTTAAGAAAGGGTGGGTAAGGAAGAAGCACAGAGAGTATAATTAGAATCAACTTATTAAGCCAAGGCCAAAAGTGCCTACAGGACTCAGATGTCTTAAAAGATAATTCATGATAAGATAAGAAAAGAGGAAGATAAAAGCCAGGCGTGGTGGCGCACACCTGTAATCCCAGCACTCTGGGAGGCTGAGCCAGGTGGATAGTTGTGAATTAGATACCAGACTGGGCTATGAAGTGAGTTCAAGGCCAGCTCAAACTGCATAACAAGACCCTGTCTCAGAAAGGAAAAAAAAAAAAAAAGAGGAAATAAGTACTGCATTAATGAAAGATAACACAGAAACAGGAAGGAAAAGTCAGTACTTTATTTCAGTGTGTGAGTCTCCAAAACCTGAACTTCAAAGATTAAGGAGAATAGACCCCCAATGCCTCAGTAATGGAAGGCAAGTCGTGTAATCAAAGCGGCCACCTTTTATTCCTCACTTGTCATGTGACAGATACAAGGCCAGTGCGGTGCATGAATAATTACATTTCCTCCTCCTATCTGTCCTATTTTATCAGTGAGGAAAACGAAGCTCAGAGAGATTACATGACCTGTCCAAAGTGCTGTGGGAATAAAAGCTAAGATGCTGCAGTTTGGTCCAGGGAGAGAGAGCTCGAGGTTCTCTATGAGCCTCAGGTGCGGCATTTAACAGGCTATAGTTGACTCACAGATGTGGGCTGTGACAATCTTTAACTTCCAGATAATGAATGCTGTTTGGAAAGAATGTATTTGTAAGACACCAGATTGTGACAGTTTCCAATCCTTGGACCTCTGCTATTTGCTGGCTGTCTCGAAAGACTTATTACTTACTGATAAATCCCTTGCAGTGTCCCCCTGGCAACCTATCGTGCATACTTTATATATGAATAGGACCTCAGCACCAATCTAAGCTCACTCAAAACAGCTGGTGTAACTGTCTGGCCCATTCAGAATTTGTTCAAAATCAGTTCCTTCACCTCTCCCCCTCCTCCCTCGTTTCCTTTGGAAACCCAGTCTTCCTCTTGATGGAAAACTTCTTCAGTTTCAAACTGAACCTGTGTTTCCTGGTTAGTAAATCTGTTATGCACCCAAATAAAAATGCTCTTTGCTTTTATTTTAAATTCATTTATGATTTTTGGTTTATAGGAGCATTTGAAACCAAGGCTTTCTGGATCTCAACCACTCAGAACTATAGATGTTTTGCAAAGTAATGGCATAGAGGTTATTTTAAGTTGAACTGAAATAGAATTTGGGTGACACTAAGAAGAAAATAGAGATTTCTTAGTAAACTGCTGAGAGAAAGACCCAGATTCCAGACAAGGCTAAACTCAGATAATTATATGAGAAGGAAACTAAAGATTCTTTTAAAAAGAAAGGACTGAGTCTCACAGAGATTTAGGTGGTTTCCATAACTGTAGGAAAACAATAACCTACTTCCATGTGCAGGTATGAAGCTGGGTGTGAGTAGCATACTTGCTGGTCCCTCCCTAATCCAATAATCTCTCCCATTTGTAGCTGGTAGGGTGGTTACTTTTAAAACTGGTGATACTAGGTTTTCCTGGGAGGATTGAGGAGTATCCTGGGAAGAATAAAAAGAGAAAACAGTGTGGCCAGTGTTAAAGCTATAGGAAAGAGGTCAATCCCTTGGATGGTAAGGATTGACAATAGAGGGTTTGCCAGGCTCTGTTCTCAACAACAGCTCTTGATAATATCTTTAAGGTGGGTGGCAAAAAGCAAAACAAAAACTCCTATAATGTAGAGAATAAAAAGGCCACCAACTCCCTTCTGCCCTTCCCCAATTCTCAAGGAGCCATTGCTTGTCCCAGCAGCCCCTCCCTGCCACTCCTTTATGACTGAGACCCCTGGAGCCAGGGCCTGGCTGAGAGAGCAAGCAGATGCCCAAACTGGACAGCTTGGGGATAATGAGGATCAAAAGTCCTGAGTGCATCACTCTTCACTCATCATCCTATTTAATTGGGGCTACTCTGGATTCCAGCCAGGGCTGGAAGACTCGCCCTGTGCTTCCTTTAGCAGGCTTGTGATCATCAGTCTTTGTTTTCTTGTTTGGGATTTGTCTCAGGATCATCCCAAACCATTCCAACATGGAGCAGATGCAGAGTCATAGACCATCAGAATTACTAGGCACTTACAAGCCGTGCAGTCATCGCCATGCGTATTGTTCAGGCTGTGGGATGAGCCACTCGGGTTGGGGCACACGGCAGAGCTAGTCGGACCCGGCCCGTGCAGCTGCAGGCTCACGCCTCTCTTGCAACATCTCTTTTTTATGAGAGGCTCCAGCCTTTTCTTAAACATTTAAAAATGATATCTTCATTTGGAACTGTAAGAGAATGAGATGGGCAGATGATGACTATCAAGAGGCCCTGCAATGTATATTTTGAATGTATCTTCCGCCTCACCTCCACCCCACAGAAAGATGTGTCAGAGAGCCCCAAGTCCACTCCAGGCTTTAATTTGCTAGAACTCACAGCTAAGATAGTTGTACTCACAGCTAAGATTTATTCCAGGGAAAAGATCCAAAAGTGAAATCAAAGTAGGAAGGTGCATGGGCAAGCTCCGCAGGAAACCAGGAGACAGCTTCCAAGGGTCCACTGCCAAAGTCCCACACAAATTATGACAACTCACATCAGATGTTGTCTACCAGGGACATTCACTTGAGACTCAGTGCCCAAGCTGTGTTATGGGACTGGTCACATAGGCATGATCTGTGTTGCAAAAACCTGGGCTTCTAAGAAGAAAACAAGTACTTCCCAGAAGCTGTATGTTTGCACGAATGGTGTGGGCACAGTGAGCACCCTTATTTAGGGCAAGCTTCATATCAGCGTAGGGAGCTGCTCGCCAGGGAAGTTCCCAGACATCCACCCAGGCCCATAGTTGGGAAGCAGGCCTTCTAAGGACAGCGATCTCAGCTTTGCTGCATTAATTCTTCTCTACCCAGAAAGATGATCACCTTTCCTGCTTTATTCAGTTAGAATTTAGTAACCTGCCAGCAGTAGGTTGAAGTGATCGTTGATCATTGTAAATTCTAGATTTGCATTTCTATGGATCATCTCTACTTCAGTGGCCTAGGATTTCCAGTGTATCCTAAAATAAACTCACTGTCTTTCCCACATTCTGGTTTTCTCCAAATACACTCAGCTAGTTCCCTAGTTACCAGCTCTTGCATCTTTCCTATCACTGAAGTCATTCTTTTTATTTTGTTTTATTTTATTTTATTGGGGAGGGTAACCTGGGATTTTGTCTTTGCACAGAGCTACATCCCAGCCCTTTCTTTCTTCTTTTGAGACAGAGTTTCACCAAGTCAGTAAGTTGCCCAAACTGGACTCAAACTTGTGATCCTCCTGCCTCAGTCTCCCAAGTGCTGGGGTTATAGGCATGTGCCACTTGGCCCAGCAGCTCAAATTTTCTTTTTCTTAAACAGTATTTTTGAACATTTTGTTGAACTAGTTCAAAACTCACTAAATTATTTCTTTTTTTTTTTTGAAAAAGTAATAATGTATGGGCTATAAATTCAAATAGTATAAACAGTTATGCAATGACAAATAAATTCCCTCCCTTCGCATCCCCAGAACAGGCTGGGCTGTATCTCTATGGTAGAGCACTTGCCTGAGCTGTACAAGGCCCTGCATTCCAACCCTGGAATTGCAATGAAACAAAACCACCACCACCTCATATAATCCCAGTGCCCTCCACCGGAGGTACTCACTGTCAAGGAGTTTGTTGTATACACTTCCAGGTCTTTTTTTCAACCTGTGCAAGCACTGGTAGGGAGGGAGGAGTCTCTTTAAAACACATGTGAATGGGAGTACACTGTCCACAGTAGGCTGCATTTTGCTCTTTTATTTCCTATGTTACCTTATAGAGATTTCCTTACCTGTACAGCCTGAGCTCACTTTTTAAAATTATCGTAGTGTTCTAGTATATAAATATAATTTATTTAACCAGTTCTCCCTTGATGGGCCCTTGAGTTATTTCTAGGCTCTTACTATTCTCGAGAGTTATCTTTGTATGTACTTGAATCTATCTTAAATGACTTCTGTGGTTTTCAGCTGTGTCTGCAGCTAGGATTCAGTGCTGTCCCCACCTGCCAGGGGTACCTCAGGCTGCTTGTGAAACAAAAGCAGATCTTCCTGGAGCAAGTGCTTGAAACTTTTTACATTAAATCAACAAAATGCTGTTATGGTATGAAATGGGGGATTTTCCTGTATTTTTCGGGTAGTGGGAGGAGATTCAAAAATTATGGAAATTATTCAGCCTGCATTTCCAGACCTGCCCAAAGGCTCCTGTTTTCCTCTCTTGCCTAAAGGACATTACTGGAAAGGTTTGAGGAACCAAGTCTTGGGAATACAGTCAGAACTTCTTTGCATGAATTCATGAGTTCTCACATTTTTTTCCTCTTCTTTTTCTCTTCTTAAGACAATGTCTTGCCATGTAGTACAGGCTGGCCTTGAACTCACGACATAGTCGAGGTTGTCCTGGAACTCACCGTGGTCCGCTTGCCCCAGCCTTGGGAGTACTGGAATTACAGGAGTTCGCCACCTGTCTTTTGGGGTTTGATTAGTCATTTGTTTGTTTGCCTCACATTTTTGACTTTTGCCCCAATCTCTCTATTCACCTAATCTACTGTTTCTCCCTCGCCTACACAGAACAACTTGCTATTTTCTCTCTTCTCCTTGGCTGGAAGGTTTCTGTGCTTCTCTACCTGGTCATTCCTATGGAGGCAGTGCCCCTACCACTGAGAAGGATGGACTCAGGTGTCAGACTGCCCAGGTTTGAGTCCTAACTCTACCATTTTTCTTGCTGTGTGACTTTGGGCAAGTTACTTAGCCTCTCTGAGCCTCACCAATATCATTTGTAAAATGCAGGTACTTAGAGTGCCTGGCAAGACTGTTGTACGATTTAAGCAAGATAATATGTGTAAAGTGCTTAGAACATGCTTGATACATGGTAAGTCCTACATGTTGGAAAAATAGGTGTGTATTCAAAATTTTAAAAAATTTTACAGTAAAGAAAACATTGCCATTAATCTCCCTCAAGATACTTCCTGTCACGTTAAACAGACTTACCCCATCATTCTTGTTTTTGTTTTCTTTTTCTATTTTTTTCTTTCTTTTTTTTTTTGAGACAGGGTCTCACTGTGTAGTTCAGGCTTGCCTTGAGCTCCCAGGCTGGCCTCTTGCCGCTTTCTGAAGCAGCTTTGGAAGTCCTTTTTCAAGTTTTTAGTGACGCTGTTGTGGCTGTCTTGATGTTCTGAATCAACTCAAAGTGCTTACTTTAAAGGCTGGACCTGGTGGCACATACCCACAGCACTCTGCAGGCTGAGGCAGGAGAATTACTGTGAGTTCAAGGCCAGCCTATGCTATGTAGTGAGTTCAAGTCCAGTCTGAACTACATAGTGAGACTCTGTCTCAAAAAAAAAAAAATGTTTATGTTTCATGAACAGTTTGACTTTGGGGAAGAACCAGAAGTCATACCATGCCATATCTGGTAAAGGTGGATGAGAACACACTGTGATGTTTTTACAAGGCCGCCTTACACTTGAATGATAGTTGGTAGTAGCACTCACTATAGTTTTGGCCATACCTCATAAAGACCCTGAAGAAGACTTCCAAAACTGCTTCAGAAAGTGGCAAGAATGATGGGATGAGTCTCAAAGTGATGGGGGACTATTTTGAGGGAGATTAGTTACTATAGTAAAAGACAATGTGCCTTTTACTATAATAAACTTTTAAAAATTAAACTTTCACTATAGTTCTCCATCACTCCTTATATGAAGATTTTATTAATAATGTTATTCTATTATTCAAGGTTTGGTTTCCAAATGCTTTCTTCTGTCTTCTCATAACATATGCTTCTACTTAACACATTATTCTGTACTGCCTTTGTCTTTTCCCTTAGGTAGCAGTCTTCTGAAGAGAGGGGACTCTGTCTCGTTTATCATTACATCCCTTGTGTTTGACACATGGTAGATGATGATGCCCAGTAGACGTTAACTGAATGAGATAATTATAATAATAATGGTCTGAATTATTTTATCTGTCATCATTTCCATGTCTTGTCCCTTTTTGTTTAATGCAGTAACCAATAATTGTAGGTCCTAGCGGGAATTTTCACATCTCCAATGTGGCTTGTAAGTGAATGCTTCACTATAGAAACCATTTACACTAAGCCAGTGTTTCTTAGGTGATTTTTATGCTTATGAGTATTTTCTAGAAACAGATTCCTGGGATAAAACTAAGCAGATATCTTACTACAGCATTTCTCAAGACCTTCACTGGGCTAATGTCCATGGAGCAGTGGGTGAAAAGCAGAGAAAGTTTAATACATTTCTTACAGATTGTAATCAATAGTTAGTTAACAAAAAAACTGCACTGGTTTAGTCTCTCTCTGTCTCCCAACTGACTTTGTGTAGCCTGGGAGTGCTTAACAATGGGACGGTGACATTTACTGCTAATTATGGTACCACTTGCTGCTGTGGTCCCAGTTCTGAGAGCATCTCCACTTCTTTCCAGAATTCTTTCAAAAAACAATCGTGACAGCTCACTAGTCCACTCAGTAAAGATTTATTGAGTTTCTGCTGTGTACATAGACTGGAAAAAACAGGATCCTTGCCCTAGAATAAATGGGGGCTCAGAGCATGCAAAACCCAAGGTCTTGTGTGTTAGATATGCAGAAAGCTCTCCATCCTCTGCTGGCTGCATGGGAAGCTTGAAGTCAGAGCATCTTTATTTATTTATTTTTTTAAGACAGGGACTTGCTATGTAGTTTAGGCTGGCCTCTAACTCATGGCAATCCTCCTGCCTCAGCCTCCTGAGTGCCAGGATTACAGGCAGGTGCCACC
>RJWM01046043.1:0-12508 GCA_004363535.1 Dasyprocta punctata
TTTTTTTTTTTTTAGACAGGGTCTCACTATGCAGTTCAGGCTGGCCTTGAGCTTACTTTTCAACCCAGGCTGGTCTAGAACTCACAAATGATCCTCCCGAGTGCTGAAATTATAGGCGTGTGCCACCACGCCCCACTTGCTGTGATGATTTCTGCTAACAGCTGTTATTCAAAAATATTCACTTACAATTTTTGTCTTGCTCATTTATAAGTTAATTGTGGAATCCTAGCTGTCAAGTTACTGTAGTGGATATGCCTATGACTCATAAAACGAACTATGTCATCCTGTTTCTTGGAAATCACAGGGTTTATTATTATAAAGTATATATTAAATTGAATTTTAAGCCAATTCAAATGAAAGCTTCCTAGCACCAACTTTGATTAGTATCTTTTTAATGCCTTTTATATTTAATTTGCTTAAATAATGTAATATTCTTGATGTATTCAGAGTTAGGTTGGGGTTTATTTTCTTCTATGGTCTTTGGGCATACTTCTCATTTTTCACTTCAGCCTGCATTTTAGTTCACTAGGGCTTGCCTGTTGCCATTCATACTTAAAAACAACAACAATAACAACAACAACACTTAACTATTACCAAGGTTGCTTTTTTTTTTTTTTTGGCGGTACTGGGGTTCAAATTCACAGCCTCACACCTGCCAGACAGGCGCTTAAGCCACCGAGCCAAACTCCCAGCCCTAGTTTTTTGAGGCAGGGTCACACTATGTAGCTCAGGCCGGCCTTTCACTTGCACTGTAGCACAAGTTGGTCTCGAACTCACAATGCTCCTCCTACCTCAGCCTCCTGAGTGCTGAGATTTTATAAAGGCGTGTGCCACCACGCCCGGCCAAGGTTGCATTTTAGCAGGAGTTCAAGTGCTTTTTGTTTTTGTTTTTGTTTTTGTTTTTGTTTTTGTTTTTCCAGTTTCCCAGAGTATCAGGAAATTTATGCATTGTAATCAGTCTTTACTATTTTGGTTTCTCCTATTTAACACTAGACTCCATGGGGCCTTATTACGCTTGAATCCCTGGGCAAGGCTAATATCTGACAATTGCACTGCTGATGTCAGGCTTTGGGCCAACTTCAAACTTCAGAATGACCACTGCCACTTAGAGAACAGTGTGATAGAGTAGAAAAGGCCAGTAAAAGTCAAGAGAATTGATGCTATTACCCTTATGACCTCTGGAGGGGGATCTTGATTTCTTAATGTTTTTTATTTGGTTTGGTTTGATTTGGCTGTTTTTTTGTTTTGTTTTGTCGGTACCGGGGATCAAACTCACAACCTGGCATCTGCTTATACCACTGAGCTAAATCCCTGGCTTTTTTTGTCTTTTTGAAACAGGGTCTCACTATGTAATTTAGGCTGGCCTTGAACTCACTGTGTATCCCAGGCTGGCTTCAAACTCACAGCAATCCTCCTGCCTAAGCCTTCCAAGTACTGGGATTACAGGTGTGCACCGCCATGCCCGGCTGCTTTGGCTTTTAAAACAGGGTATGGCCATGTAGTTCAGCCTGGCCCTGAACTCACTGTAGAGTCCAGGCTGGCCTCAAACTTGCAGTGATCATCCTGCCTCAGCCTCCTGAATGCTGTCAATACCACTGTGCCTGACAATTTCTTAATAGTGAGGTTAGATTGGCTGCTATTCCACATGCTTTTCAGTGTGGGGTGCTATTGGTCCATTAGAACGGGGCCATTCCTTAGGTGAAAGCCAGAGGGCAACTCTTGGCCCTATACTAACTAGTTCTCATTCACCTATAGTAGCAAAAAATGTTTAAAAGCTGAGGCACTAGTGTGAACACAGTTACTTTATAGCTCCATAAAGCCTGTGGTCTCAGGAAATCCGATGCTTTCAACTTGATAGAGCTATGAAAGAGTTCCACAACCCCAACAGATCTTCACACTAAGAAGGGACATTCCAGAGATTTGAACCCAGTTCTAACCTGTGTCCATATTTGTTATATCATTTGCTTCTGCATGGAGTAAAGATAGCAACATTGATGATTTTATTATCTTTGATGGTTTTGGGATATGGCTTATAAAGAGTAAAAAGTACAGTAGGCACATAAAAAGCGGTTCACTATCACATGATCTTATTTTCTTATTTTTCTACGTACCTTTATATAGTCATAAAAATACATGCAACCTAAGTACAGTGTGAAGAATAATGTAGGTCTATCCCCATTGCAGCTACCACTCAGGTTAGCAAATAGAGCTAGCATGCCAGCACCCCAGAAACCCCTGTGTACCCTCCCAGATCACAGCCCTCTACTTCTTCCCTCGACGTGAACACCATTCTTACTTGTTTATGTGTTGGTTATTTTCACAGTGCTGGAGTCAAACCCAGAGTCTCACGCATGCTAGGCAAGTGCTCTGCCACTGAGCTATATCCCAAGCCCCTGGTCTGATTTTTCAGATAAGCATTTTCATGTTTTTCTGGGCAGTTTTACCACCTATGTGCCCATGCTCAAATAATGTAGTTTAGTTCTGCCAGTTTCCAAATTTTAGGTAAATGAATCATACTACATGTAATATTTTGTGCTTTCCTTCTTTGCTTGTATTTTATTTATGATCCCTATCAATGATGTGCTAGATAGCTATAGTTATTTTCATTGCTTTATCTTTCTGTTGTGTAAATAGATCATGGTACATTTACCCACTGACTGTTGACAGATACTGGGCTCTTTACAATTTTAAGTTATTACAGACAGTACTATCCTGAACATTCTTGTATGTGTCTCCTGGGACACATGTATAGTTTTTTTTATAGGTGCATACCTAAAATGATCATTGTAAGTAGTAGCATAATGCATATTTCAATCACTTTTGATTGTCAGACTTAATTTTCACTGGAGCTTTTAACTCATACATTTCTAATGAAAATTTAAAGTCTTTGTTCTCATCTAAAAAGGTTTGTCTTTCCTATAGAAAAATGCGAGAATGGCAGCAGAAAAGCATTATTCTAACAAACTAAAAGCACTAGGAATATCTGATGAGTTTGTTTCAAAGAAAGGCAAAAGTGGAAAAGTATTTGAACACTTCAGCAATCAAGAGATGAAAAGTTTCACTGAAGATAAAGAAAGGTAACATATATAAGATGTCTGAATGGTTTACCTTTGAAAAAATTCTTACCTACAGGAAACCATACTCGTCTCTTATTTAAAAGAAAAACAAGATGGCTTTACCTATGGGAATGCATAGAAACTGTTGTAAAATATTCTGATATTTTACATGTTTGACACAAAATATTACATGGTGATGAAGTATTTTGTTTTTAAAGCAGACTAGGTTTCTGGCTAACATAAATAATGAAAATAATAGCATGATTTTAAATGAAGTTTAAAGAGTCAGTCATTCAAGTTTCAAAATAAGGTAGTTCTCAGAGGAATGTTTTATTTCCCAGTTGGCACTTTATTCATAGAGTTTTCTTTGATAACAAATTGGAATTTGAGGAAGATGGCTACACGATGGTACACATTGCAAAGGATCTGTATGCCTTTAAACCAATTCATTTTCCCTTTGAAAGATTGATGAATTTCTTCCTCTAGCTTTAATGAAGAAGAAAAAGTAGAAGAGAGAAAGAATGGGGAAGAAAATTATTTTATTGATACCAGCAGTCGAGACTCTGGCAAGGATAACGCTGAAGATGATAAGGAGAGTGGAGAAGTGTCTGTGGAAGGATAGAATCCCGTCGGCAGGGCTCCTCTCCATGCCCCAGCTGCCGTTTGCAGCAGCTGCGCCTGTGACGTGAGGACGTCTGCGGGGACATCGCCAGTGTGTGCAGTGCTGGTGAACAAAGACATTACAGCCCAAGAAGGCTGAATTCAGATGATGGGTGATTTGATCAGTGAAAGCTTTTCCTTTGTTTGTTTGTTTTTTAGAGTTGTAACCTATGGTCCGTTTGCTATGATGATCTTATGTTTTTAAAGTGTTTGGAAGAAAGGTTTGAGAATCACAGCTGTCACAAACTGATTAGTTAAAAAATAAGTATTATATTTGGTGAGGAAAGGGGTTTAGAATTAAGAAGAGAGCTGGGTGTGGTGGTGCAGACCTGTATTCCCAGCATTTGAAAGGCTGAGGCCAGAGAATCACTGAGTTGACGCTATCCTGAGCTACATAACTGCTTAGCGAGACCCACCCCAAACAGACATCCCAAAACAAAACAAAAAGGAGTCGAGAGGAGAGAGAATGTTTGGCCTTTGGTGATTTATTTAAAAATACACTATTTCTAGAAAACATGAATCAATAAAGATTTTAAATTATACTATTTGCACATTCTTTTTCTTTGTAATACATTTCACAAAAATTAATCAACAAATTTGACTGCTGAATGTTTTTTTTTTGTGCGGCACCAGGGATTGAACTCACAACCTTGCACCTGTCAGACAGGTGCTTAAGTCACTGAGCCAAACTCCTGGCAGGGTCACACTGTGTAGCTCAGGCCAACCTTGCACTCATGTTGTAGCCCAAGCCGTCCTCGAACTCACAACGCTCCTCCTACCTCAGCCTCCCGAGTGCTAGGATTAAAGGGGTGCACCACCACGCTCGACTGACTGCTGGATTTTTGAAGTTTCTTATCAGAGCCATTTTTTACAAAGTACAGTGGTAACTCAGTTCATGAATTTAATTTGTTCCGTGATTCTGGGGAATGTGGCTGGGGTTGTGGTCATCACCCAGTGTGGAATTTGTGAATAGAAGAAAATTTTTGCCAAATGGTTCTGTTCACCAACTGAACCGAGGCATTACTGTAATTAAATGTGGAAAAATAGGCACAGATTTACATCATTTTCCACACTGACAATTTATGTTGTATTGTCATCACTTTTTTCTTTTATCCTTAGTTTTAGTCATTTTACTTTACTTTTATTTAGGCACAGGGGGTTGAGCCAGAGCCTCATGTATGCTAAGCATATATTCTATCACTGGACTACACCCTTAATTTTCCCAATTTGTTTTTGATATGTACAGTATTGGAAAAGTTTTTGTACTAATTTTTGAACCTTCTGTATTATTACAGATGTAAATAAATATGGCATTCTGAGTTAATTATAGGTAAATACACCTCACACACACACACACCCCGCTTTTTTTGGTCTTTTTGAGACAAGGTCTCAGTATGCAGTTCAGGCTGGCCTTGAGCTCACTTTGTAGCCCATGCTGATCTTGAACTCGCAATAATCCTCCTGCCTCAGCCTCCCAGCTGCTGGAATTACAGGTGTGCACCTACACCCAGCTTTTTAATATCGTCATTTTATACATACTGAAGTTGTGCGTAATAGCTCACCTGAGGCAAAGTCTTCAAAGTAATTCAGATTTTTTTTATAGAGTCCTAAAGGGATTTATAAGACAAAAAAATACTCAAAGAATGTAGGCCCCTAAGAAAGAGGCGCATTGTAATTTGGAGCTGGAAATGTTTATGTGTTTTTGGTGGTGAAAATCTGTGAAGTTTGTAAACCTATAGAATGTTTGGGCTTGGTTCACAGAAGGAAAGTGAGGGCAACGCAGAAACATGGCTCATTTTGCAAGAGAAAGGCACAGGTCTAGTCTTTTTTTTTTTTTATCACTGATCTGAGATGTTTTGCCTAAAACATCCTTTGTAACCATTTGTTTGTTTGTTTGTTTGAGACAGGGTCTTGCTATGTAGGTCAGGCTGGCTTTGATCTCACTTGCCCAGGCTGCCTCTAATTCCCAGTGATCCTCCTGCCTCAGCCTCCTGAGTTCTGGGACTACAATGGTACGAAATCATGCCCTGCTCAGAACCTGTTTTTCTTAAATCAGTTTCCTAACCTTTTTAACTTATCGACTAAGCTAATCTATAGACTTACAGTATCTTTAAAGGATTTGGGGTATGATGAGCCTGGAAGAAAAGCAGCACAAACAAGCCTAAGAAATACACTTATGGAAGAAAAAAAAAGTATAGATATGTGTAACTTAGGGTAGTTTCATATCTTGAAGTCTCAGGGCTCTTAAAAGTACAATTGATAGCCGTGCGTGGTGGCACATACCTTTAATTCCAGCACTCGGGAGGCTGAAGCAGGAGGATCCTTGTGAGTTGAGACCAGCCTGGGCTACAAAGTGAGTTCAAGGCCAGCCTGTACTGCGTAGTGAGACCCTGTCTCAAAAAATGGAGCTGGGGATTTAGCTCAGTGGCCTAAGCACCTGCCTAGCAGGTGTGAGGTTGTGAGTTTGATCACCAGTACCAAAACAAAACAAAACAAAACAAGAACAATTGATAGCCAGGTGTGGTGATGCTCACTTTTAATCCCAGCATTTAGGGGGCTGAGGTAGGAGTATCGATTGCCATGAGTTCAAGGCCAGCCTGGGCTACATAGTGAAATGCTATCTCAAAAAAAAAAATAAAGAACAACAACAACAACAAATACAATTGATAAACTATGATATTCCTTGTTTTCTTCTACCTTATTTCTTCTGTACTACTTTACACACACCGTGCTCCCCCACCCAACTTTGATCTTTTATCCTTAAGGGATGCAGAAGGCCTGACAGTCCATCTTCTTATGGCTGCTCAGGCCTAGGGGTAGCACTGATCCTGAAGACTGAAAGTTTCATTCTTACTGATCTCAAAGAGACACAGGAAGATGGGTTCTGTTGTCTGGTGAACCTTCATCCTTGGGTAGTCAGAGTCACCCTGATGCCTCTTTACCTCCTAAAGCTGACTCACCAAAGGGAAAACCACCTGACAGAGGTCAAGGAGGTCCCCAAGACTGATGGTACACAGACCGCAGGTTTACTGGCTTCTATCACAGAAAAGGAGTTTTCAGGATGCATCAGTAAAAGATATGAAGGGATTTATTAGGCAGAACTAAAATACACAAAGAAACAGAGTTAGGTACCTCGAGAGAAAGTCTCCCAGATTAAACTTTAACGCTAGACTCACTTGCACTAACCTTTTTGTGCGCTATTGCAAACTCACTGTGCAGCGATGTTAATTTTGAGTCAACTTTTAAAGGAAATTTTGTTGTAAAAAGAATCAAAGATATCACAGGGTAAGGCACTTACTTTTCTTTTTTTCTTTTTGCGGCACCGGGGATTGAACTCACAACCTCGCACCTGCCAGACAGGCGCTTAAGCTGCTGAGCCAAACTCCCAGCCCTGGTTTTTTGAAGCAGGGTTGCACTATGTAGCTCAGGCCGGCCTTGCGCTCGCGTTGTAGCCCAAGCCGACCTCGATCTCACAACACTCCACCCACCTCAGCCTCCCGAGTGCTGGGATTAAAGGCGTGCGCCACCATGCCCAGCTGACACTTACTTTTCTAAAAACAATTATCATTCTGTTTTTTGGGGGTTTTTTTGTTTTTTTTTTGTTGTGGTTTTTTGAGATAGAGTCTCACTATGCAGTTTGGGCTCATCTTGAGCTCACTTTGTAGCCCAGGCTGGTCTCGAATGCCCAGTGATCCTCCTGCCTCAGCCTCCTGAGTGCTGAGATTACAAGCGTGCACCACCACACCCGGCCATCATACTAATAAAGGTGTACGTAGTAGTGGTGTTTCATGATTGGCAATTTATGCTTTAATTATTATGATGATTTTTCTCAATTAGGGGTTGAGAATACTTATAATTCCCTGATTATAATTTCTTTCCTACAGTTTATGTTAAACTACTTGTCACCATCATTAGACTGTGTTATAGTTTATGCCTAGCTGTCCACCCAAAACCTCATGTGATATTGCGTGGGGCTTTTTCAGAGGTGGCTGAATGTAGTGTGTGTGATGCTGGGATTAAGGGTGTGTGATTTTTTTTTTTTTTTTTTTTTTGCAGCACTGGAGATTGAACTCACAACCTTGCGCTTGCCAGGGCAGGCGCTTAAGCTGCTGAGCCAAACTCCCCAGCCCTGGTTTTTTGAGGCAGGGTCGCACTATGTAGCTCAGGCCGGCCTTGCACTCGCGTTGTAGCCCAAGCCGGCCTCGATCTCACAACGCTCCACCCACCTCAGCCTCCCGAGTGCTGGGATTAAAGGCGTGCGCCACCACGCCCGGCTAAGGGTGTGTGATTACTAAATCAGCCCAGTGATTGGTTTAGCACTGCCCTAATCCCAGTAGCCTAAATAGAGTATAAAGAGGCAGAAAGAAGCTTTCTAAAATCCCTTGCTTGCTTTACTACCCTCTGCCTGGCATGAACTGTTTCTCCTCCGCAATGCTTGTCTGCCATGCCACCCTGCCTTGGATCCAGCCAACTGTGGACTGAAACCTCTACAAACTGTGAGCCAAATAAACCTTTCCTTCCTTAATTCTGGGTGTTGGGTATTTTGTCTCAGCAATGAGAAGAGTAACTATGACAGATTATAGACTTGGCACCATTTAAAAGATTAACCTTTGTCCAGTGGTACCTCACAGCTGTTGATTTGCAAACAGAAGTGTTTTGCAAAATTTTGCATTGTATGACGAACATCCGCAGCCATCTTTGTGGCATTAACACAAATGTGGTCATCTTATCCAGAATTGTGGAACAAATTAAGTTTGTGAATGGAGCTACTACTGTATTCCCTGTATCACTAGCATAGGATTATGCACATGGTAAGTAACACAAAGTTAAGGAAGGAAAGGTTTGTTTAGCTCAGAGTTTGTGGAGTTTTTAGTCCATCATCAGCTAACTCCAAGGCAGGGTGGCAAGGCACAGATGTAACACTTTAGGGTGACAGAAGACAGCAAACAAGAGCAAAAAGTCAGGGGTGGGGTGAGGGGAGCAAGCCTCTTTTCCACCCTTGCATTGTAAGCAGGCTACCCCCCCTCAGGTGGGTGTAGCACTCACACCATCTCCATGCCCTCCTCTTGCACAACATGACTATGTTTACAAAGTGAGGACCCTGGCTCCCTGCTGAGTCACTTAGTTAAACTTCTGAACTTCTCAAGTTGACACAATGAACAACATCCTAGAGTGGTAAGGACATGTCCTCTACGCCCTAGGATGTAGAACTGCTGAGTTAGTTAAGCTTCTGGACTTCTCAAATTGACGCAATAAGTTGAATAGGTGAATATGATTTTAATTACACTTACAATTACCTCAAAATGAGCACACATGGGTTTAAAAACATTTCCTTTCCTGGCCGGAGATTTAGCCCAGCAGCATAAGTGCCTACCTGGCAAGCACAAAGTAATGAGTTTGATCCCTGGTACCAAAAAAAAATTTTTTTCGCTTCCTGCTCACCTGTAATCCCAGAAGGCTGAGGCAGGTGGAACTGCCATGAGTTTGAGGCCAGCCTGAACTATATAGTGAGATCCTGTCTTAAAAAACCAACCAACAAGCTGGGCATGGTGGTGCATGCCTTTAATCCCAGCACTCGGGAGGCTGAGTTAGGTGGAGCGTTGTGAGTTTGAGGTCGGCTTGGGCTACAACGCGAGCGCAAGGCTGGCCTGAGCTACATAGTGTGCCCCTGCCTCAAAAAACTAGGGCTGGGAGTTTAGCTCAGTGGCTTAAGCACCTGTCTGGCAGGCGTGAGGCTATGAGTTCGATCTCCGGTGCCATGCAAAAACAAAAACAAAAAAAAAAACAACCAAAATACCAAACAAAAAACATTTCTCTTCCACTTTATTGAGAACCTGTGAAATACAATCTACAAATTGTTATATTTGAACTGCTTCCAAGGATTCTCTCCATACTCTGTCCCTTCTCAGTGTCATGAGAGAGAGTGTTGGCCATGAAAGACTTGGCTTCGGGACCAGTCTTCAATTTTCTTATCCTTTAAAAACAGGACCCGGGCGTGGTGGTGTAGGCCTTTAATCCCAGCACTTGGGAGGTTGAGGTAGGCGGAGCGTTGTGAGTTCAAGACCAGTTTGGGCTACAACAGGAGCACAAGGCTGACCTGAGCTACATAGTGTGACCCTGCCTCAAAAAACTAGGGCTGGGAGTTTGGCTCAGTGGCTTAAGCACCTGTCTGGCAGGTGCGAGGTTGTGAGTTCAATCCCCGGTGCCGCAAAAAAAAAAAAAAAAAAAAAAAAAGTTGAAAATATGATGTGATAGTGTCAGAGGACAGAAAAACTCCAAGAAACCTTTTGGGGTGGGAGTGGGAGGCATGGTGCAGGCAATGGAACCCAGAGCATTGGCATACACACTGACCTGGATTTCCACCTTCTCCTTTCTTCCTTCCTTTCTTCCTCCCTCCCTTCCTTCTTTCTTTCCTTCCTTTCTTTCCTCCTCCCCACCCCCTTCTTGAGACAGGGTTTCCCTAGTTCAAGCTGGCTTTGAACTCACTCTGTAGCCCGGGCTGGCCTCTAACTTGCAATGATCCTCCTGCCTCAGCCTCCAGAGTGCTGGAATTATAGGCATGCTCCCCCACGGCTCTTTTTTCTTCTTACAATAAAAAATAACCACTGGGTTGCAGAAATGATCTTGAAATTCTATTTTTTTTTTTTTTGTACTAGGGATCAAACTTACAACTTCTTGCTTGCCAGGCAGGCACTTATGCTGCTGAGCTATATCCCCGGCCCAATGTTGTAAGAAAGTGATAATTTTCTAAGAAAAGGGCATGTGACTGTTGTTTTGCCAGCAAGTATTTTCTTCCTTAGGTTTTGTTCTGTATTCTGCTGGAGGTGTGCAACTAAAAACAAACCCTCTGTTCCCCAACTTTCCTTCCAGTGAGGTGGCCAAATTTATACCATCTTGGCCAGAGAGAAGTGGGGTTTTCAGGAAAGCCTTCGAAAAGAAAAAGACCTGGTCGACTTGGGCCTTTGACCTTTGCCTTTTCTCCTTTCCTCCTGCTTCCTTCCTGCAACTTGAATGTGATCATGAGAGCCAGAGGAACACTATTGCATTCATTCATGAGGAAAACACAAGGAAAATCTGAGAATTTTTGACCCTCATAACTTTGAGCCACAAAATTTAGCAACTGCCAACCTCTAAATTCTTCTACTTTGTTTAATTCTCAGTCATTTGGATTTTTATTAAATGCAACAACACAATTCCTAATTCAAGAAATATGCCCAATATGTCATTAATGCACTTTTGTAAGTATCGTTTCCACATTTCCACAAGCTGTGTGTCTGTGATGGTAAACATGCATAGCCAGGTCAGCTGTTTACTTCTCTTTGAAGAATGTACATTTTTTTCCAAGAAGAAAAATATTTCCATTTATCTATGAGAAAAGCAAAGTAGGACATTAACGTTGTTAAAAAAAAAAAAAAACAGTGAAGCCTGTCTGAAAGAAATAATATTTGTTTATCATAAATTATTCATAAAAAACATAGTAGATTTTGTCATTTATATATATATATTTTAAAAACCTATCTTGTTGCATCATAATAATGCTTAGACAGAGTGAATACAGCACAGTATCCATTTGCCAACTCTGAAAGTTAGTGTTCCTGAAAACCATGCCAAGAAAGATGTGTGACTGAAAAACTAAAACACTCCTTGGGAACACAGAGACAGGGGCCAAAATAGAGCAGATGGAAATGTAACAGGCTCAGAGCTATTCTGTTTTGTTGGGGGTTGGAACCAGGGCCTTGTGCCTGTCAGGCAAGTGCGTGCTACTGCTGCGTGCTACTGCTGAGTTGTCTATGCTGGGCTCAAACTTGTGATCTACAGGCTGGGTTTACAGGCATGTGCCACCACATCTGGCTACAAAATATACTGTGTGTATTTTTGTAAAGAAATGTTTACTAACATAAAACACCCCATTTTATATATATATGTGTGTGTGTGTGTATACACATATATGTATATACATATATATGTGTGTGTATATATGTGTATATACATATATACACACACACATATATATTACAATTTTCTTTGTGTATAGAGTGTAACTCTGGCAAAATGGTGAATAATTGGTCAAAATTTGGAGTATCTTGCCCATTGAGAAATTTTCAGGACTTTTCTTTCTTCTATAGCTTGAGATTTTAAAATGTGTTTTACTCTCAGGGTAGTAGAGAGGAATTGTATTCTGCCTCAGCTTTTCTTTTTCTCACAAGGAGACTCTGAACTAGTACCTTACCACTGTCCTGTTTAGTTCTTCTCTCCAGCTCTTCCAGTTTCTGACCTCAGCCCAAGCGGGTGAGCTGGATTAGCTTGGAAGGGTTCTCAGGCCCACCATCACTTCTGGAGCCTTTGGGAAGATATGACTTTTAAGGAAAGGGGAATAGGTAGAGAGTTTAAAAGCAGCGAATATATGAGGGGAGAAGCTTATCTTATTCATAAATAAGATCCTCTATTTTGTTTGTATAACTGCAGTTGTTAAGGTACAGTATTTCACACAATATTTCTGAAATATCACATTCAACCTGTGAGGCAGGTAACGTATGATTTCCACGTTGCTGAGAGGAATGCAGTAGCTTGGGCCATGTCATGCCACTCGTGATGACAAAATCTGGGCCAAAATCCTCTGCCGATTCAATTGTCCCACACTACACACCTGAGATCGATTCACGTGTATGCTGACCCAGAAACAAAACAATAAATATCTTGTCTAAAGTGTCACAACGTAGCCGGGTGTGGTGGTGCATGCCTTTAATCCCAGCACTCGGGAGGCTGAGGTAGGTGGAGCATTGTGAGTTTGA
>RJWM01046044.1:0-12504 GCA_004363535.1 Dasyprocta punctata
AGCGACGGTCAGAGACACGATCAGAACCAGGGAGATAGCTCACTGGCACAGCGCCTGGCCTGGTGGTGAGTTCGATTCCCGGCCCCAAAAAGAAACACGGTCGGTTTCCCAGGCCCACTAATTAAATTAGTGGCAAAGCCAGATAGCAGCTCCAATTCTTCCCAGGCTGGAGCAGCGGGCGTTAGAATTAACATCCGGGAATGAATACTGATAGGGAAAATAAAGTATACCTATCAGAATTCTAATGAGGAAAAAAAAAAAGTACAGCTTAAATGCATCTGAGGTTTGAATACAGAGTTATCTAGACTTAAATTACCTTCCACGCAGACCAGCTCAGGGCGTCCTAAAAATCTCAGACTCAAGACGGTCCAGGAAGTTCCAGTGGAGGGCGGCTGCCAGCCACTGCCCTGTCCCCCACTCCTCTCACACGCTGCCTTTGCTGGGTTGGGAGTTAAACGGCTACGGGAAAAGTAGTTAATTTCTTACCCCAGAGCAGAGAAGGAAAGCAGATTTCCTTGACAGCCAAATATAAAGCCATCTCCTATTTTTCTATGAGACTGTTTTTTAAAAGAAAGTTTTGGGGGTCAATTCAAATATGCAAAACTTTCTAAAGATGCAGGAGAGCCAAATGTTTACTTATAAATGTTGCATTTATTCACCAACATGTTAAATACTCAGTAGTGGTAAAACTTGAATTTTTTCACGATTATTAATAGGATTTCAGAGCTTTCTTTATAGCCACTTACACTTGGGGGCTAAGGGAGTCTTTCTTAGTTTGAACTTTCTAAATGAAGGAAATGGAAAGTGTAAATGTAAATAAAATAAGCAAAGCTCAAGACTGGTTAGCAGAATTCATCAAATAATCCATTGTTTCTGCTTTTTATTAATGTTACAGAATTGAGAATTTTACAAAACCATGTACCAACATGACACATTGTCAGAGATGTCACTCTGGAATGATGTCCCAACGTTGTTTGGCAATTTTCATATTTCAATAATGTTTGTCTTTTTTTTGTCTTTTTGAGACAGGATTTCACTGGGCAGTTCAGGCTGGCCTTGAACTCACTTTGTAGCTCAGGCTGGCCTTGAACTCACAGTGATCACCCAGCCTCAACCTCCCAAGTTCTGGGATTACAGACATGTGCAACCATGTCTGGCAATCTTGTGTTTTAAGAATTTTTTTTTTTTTTTTTGCTTTCAGTTATCTCCTTATTTGAAAATACTAAAATCTTGGAAATTTTTATCTCTGATTAGTATGATAAAGGTTTTCATAAGGAACTTTTTTCTCAGGTGTTGCATTTTTGGTGGAAACGAAACTGACTACCTACTGAGCCGAAAAAGTCTTTGCATCCTAATACTATGTTACCAACTAAACCAAACTCAAGTAAACGAAGCTCTTGGAAGAAAGCTATAAACAGTGGTACACTGATGCCATAGACTCCTACTCAATCATGATAATTTTAAACAGAACAAACCATAAGAGAATCTGGAGAATAGAAGTGGAAGAAGCTAATCCCAAAAGGTTGCATACTATATAACTGCACTTACATAGCACTTTTGAAGTGACAAGATTATGGAAATGGAGAACAGATCAGTGGTTCCCCAGGTGAAGAAGGGGCTAAGGGAGGGAAGGCAGTCATGTGACTGTAAAAAGTCAGCAGGAAGGATTTTCCTAGAGATGGAAATGTCCTGTATCCTGACTCTATCGATGCTGGTATGCTGGCTGCGGTACTGTAGTCGAGGTTTGCAGGATGTCACCATTGGGGGAATATTGGTAAAGGGTACAGAAGCTTTTTCTGTCTTATGCAAACTCACAACTACTTCAAAATAATTTAATTTTTCAATAAAGCTACAGAGACCTCTTAGATGTTTACAATGGTTAAAAACAGTTGAAGTCACAAACAGACTTAAAGTTTATTTAAGCCACTCTGTGGTGTAAATCTAAGAAAACAGGACTACTTTGAATATCTTGTATAAAAGAATCCCCCTGCAAGTGAGGAAAAGCTTTATTGACCATAGCTTAGGTGGATAAGGCTTTTTTGTATATTATCTCACTTACCTTAATGCTGACTTTCAGAGACTCAAATTATGATCTACATTTTTTCCAATTCCTTTTTATAAGTACACATTTGTAATAATGTTTACATTCCTTGTGGGAAATCAGTACATCACATAGCACATCTTAATTCCTTTTTTTCATCCCCTGCCCCACCTCTCTCCCCCCCATCCTTATCTCTTGACCCCATCCCCATGAGAAAGATTTATCTCCCAATATTTTATGGCAAAATTTGCTGCTGGAAGCAGTGTTCCCAGCTTCCACAGTTAGGGTCTAGCTAGCAGGTTTGGAATTTGAATCCAAGTATGTCTGAATTTGTCCACATTTCCATCAGTGACCCTACCAACTATTCAAGAAATCATCATGGTTATGTAAGAGAATTTTCTTGTTTTTTAGAAATTCTGAAATCTTTAAAGATTTAAGAAACCATACCTGTAGTTTATTATCAAAAGTATTTGGAAAAATTATGCATCTATATCTTGAAATCAATACTTAGGGGACAATGGATGAAGGCTATGTGACCATACTTTGTAGTATGAAATTTTTCTGGAAGTCTGAAGTTATTTCAAAATATTTTCAACTTTTGAAGCAGCCTAGGTGATATTGGCTATCCAGCTAATATTTATAAAACAGTTATCCAGAACGCCAATAATGAACATATTGTTGTGGAGCGCTGAAAAATACTGCTCAGATCCATTTTTTATTCTTTCCTCTTTTTCCTCTCCATGAAAACAATAATCAAAACATGATGCAGCTCTAGAATTCCTGAGAAGGCAAATTTTACATGGAAACAAGCCCTGCCCAGGTGTACTCCGTTCACTGGCAGGTGCTGAGCTGATGCTGGCCTGGAACCCACACAGAGCACAGCTCCAAAGGCCCCTTTGTAGCTGAGAAACTGGGTTCAGTGGCAATGGACTCACTCCAAAATGGCATTTCCTATCACCAGCACTCCTACAGGTGCAAGAGCCACCTCTACCTGCACCCAGAATACAAGAAATCAGGGCAACATATAGGTATATGGAGGGCTCCACGGGGGACTGGGGGATGAGCAGGAGCAAGAGAAAGCAGGGAGCTGAGCTCTGGATCTGGTCGCAGGGGCTGGTAGAACCGCATCCTGGAAATACGTTTTATATGGAGAGTGGGTTACCCTCCTCCGAGACAGCCACCATCAAACTCAACACATAAACACATAAAACTCGATTTCTGGGCATAGTTAATATTTTACAGCGCTATATCCCTAAACCACCCACAGTGCAAGCAACCCCTGCTCCTCCAGGCTGAGTCCCAGGGGTGATAACATGCACAAAGCACCTCGAGCCTGCAGCCCCTCCCCAGACTCCCATCGTGCCTCGGGTCCCTGCTTCCTAGCCCCACGAATTAGAGAACATTGGCGTCTGCAAGCCAGGCGACAGCAGTTTGTTATTGTACTAGGAGCAGTGGTTTCTCTGCTGTTCTGTTCCTTGTTGCCTGGTACTGTACGATAATGTTGCCTTGATTGTCTATCTCTTGACAGCTGCAAATCTACAATCCCGGCTGCACGAAGCAGACTTTTTGAACACTCAACAACGCCTTCTTACACGCGCGCGCACACACACACACACACACACACACACACCCCAGAGGACAAGGCCAAGTCTCCCCATAAATTTGTAAACTTGTTACCATAGAGACAGCCTTTGGGTACCGCAACTATGGATCAGCAGCGCCACCTAGTGGGCAATTGGTTATCTTGCATCTCTCAAACCGCATGACCTTGGAGGGAGGGAATAGGTTTGGTTTGCTCCACTTTGCGTGTTTTGCTTTGGTTGTTTTGCTTGTTTTCGCTAGCTACCTGGCACTCTCCCTGAATATTTTAGAGACATGTCCACTGGTATCAACTTTAACTAAGTTCTTTGAGGTCTTGTCCTTCCCACACCCAGGATTGGGGTCCGACATCACATTAGGCATGAGAGCCCATCTCTTTTCCTGGATGCTCAGCTTTATGAGCTCATTCCTGGCTCTAAATAAGTCAGAAACTGCCTTGGCACCTTGGTTGGTAATATAATGACTAAAAATAAACCAACACCTGATAAGTAGGGATATAAAACTTTGGGGATTAGAAATAAATGAGGTCCTCTTTCATTTCATTAATTTAATCAGCCAACGCGATTTCTCATTCATAAAACAAGACGTGCAGGAAGTGGATTTTTTCATTTTCTCTAAGGACTCTGCCCATTCCATCCAATAACAGAATGCTCTTATCCATAAATTAGAGGTCTCTCGCTCCTACTCTGTTCAAATTGCCAAGGACTCATGCAGTGCTGAGACTGGGCAGGCGGCAGGCAGCGTCTTGTCCCTGGGACCTTTACCCACCCACACTCCCTGGGACCTTTACCCATCCACCTCCCTGCTCATCTCTGCCCATGACCCTAGGCATAGCACTATTTCAATCACCTGGTCCAGCCGTGGTGCCTCTCCAGACCAAAGCCAGCCCCCTGCTGTTCTGCCCTGTCATCCTCCCCTGAGCAGTGATTGCTAGTGACACACATAATCGAGGAACCCTTTACTGGATCTTTGTAAATAACAATCTGTCAAACCAAGATTCTTCATGCTTAAGGGTGTGACCTATTTGAGGACTGTGGTCAATAAAGATGAAAATGCAGACCGCGGGGAACACACACCTGTCAGCGAAGCACAGGCAACTGAAGCAAGGAAAACCAGGCCCACAATCTCTTCATCAAGACACTTGGCCAGGTGAAGCTCTGTTCTAAGAAGGGTCTGGGATATCACCCATGATCAGTCGCATCAATCACATTCTACAGCAAAACGTAAAAGGAATAAAGTGAAATAAACACAGACAACAGCCTTGTTCCAGTTCAGGCAGGATTTGCACCTAGGGAATTTCAGTACCAAAACTGGAAGGTTTTTATTTCTCACAATTTGAGATTTAAGAGCTGCAGATAAGAGCGTGCAGACCTGAGTATATACTGCAAGGAAGGAAACTCTGTTGACCAGAGGACGTGGGAGGAGTGCTGCCTCACGAAGGAGGTGGTGTCTGAGCTGAGATCTTGAAGGGAGAGCTGGCCAGGGGGAGACAGCATGAGAACCCAGGAGAGAGCTGGCAGTAGACATTAGGGCAGCCTTGACCAGCCAGTGTGCTTGGAACCACCAAGCCAGACTCCCACTGTTTAAACATTCCCAAGCTGACACCAAAATTGCTCCATTTCGGAAATCCTTTGCTGACTTTATAATATAGAGTCTGTGCACATTCCAAAAAAAGCTGTGTGTTTGCTCAGACCACTATGGATCTGAAATTCTCTATATGCAAATGATATCACCTGTAGTTTGTATCTTCCTTTCTAACATCTGCTCAAGCCTGCTCTGGAGCAGTCATTCATTATCCCTGCACCTCTCAGTGCATCAACAACTCACAGCACCAGCCGTACATTCCTACAGAGCCGAGGTTTTCTATTACTTGGGTGGATGTGGAGTGGTTTTAGTCCTGGGTGTCAAAACCGGGAAAGGAATCTTTCAGGACTCATGTGCTTGTGTCTTTTCTCCTTATCCCATCAAAAAGTTGCTCTGACTCTGGCCAAAAAGATAGAAAGAATCTTTTTCTGTATATTAACTCTCAAATTGGTGAAATTTCCAAAGCAGTAGTGTAAATACTCAGGCAATAAACAAGAGGAGCCAGATGGAGTGGTCTTCACAGTTACTTTCACGTCTCTGTCAAAATATTTAGCTTGTACGTAAATCTTATGTAAAATATTAATGTAGTGTTGCATCCAAACATTTTCGCAAACACTAATCACCTCCAGATCGCTAAGGCAGCACCTACCTCAGCATTTCTTCAACTATCATCAAGGAAAGCTGGCCCCAAAATCTAGTATATTAGACCCAGAAAGGCCTTGCCAGGACGGAGCACAGGCCTGCCCTGCCCTCTGCCCACACCAGCCCCTGCTACCGCCTTCCCAGCCCTGGGAGGTATCAGCAAGCGAAGCTGCTCCTGCGTGGTAAATAGACACGGAGGTAATCTGGAGAGCCAGGAGGAGGGCTAGCAGCATGGGGATATTTCTGGAACATGTTTATTCTCTAGGGCTGGATAAGTCAGGCTGAACTCCTCCGAATTTTATTTCCTGCAAACTGTGTGAATGTAAAACTGTATTATTGGTTCAGAGTTGTTCAGCGTGGGTTTCCTCTCAGCTTTTGCAGATATGCACAGCATAAAATCAAACATATTTTAATATACGAGAAACGTGCAGTGGGTTTTAATGAGAATTATTAGCCTTAGGAAAAGAGGCTAAGCTAACAGAGAGGAAATGGATGAGTCTGCAACATGCCCCTCCCAGCCACCGCAATGAAAGAAGTGATCTGTGATGACATCTACTCAACCCCACAGTTCCCTAAAGGCTGCCCCTGAGCTAATAACCCAGGTATGGCAAGGAAGGCTCAAGCTCTGTGAATGTCCTCCAGGCCAGCAAGCCAAGGTGGAGGACCAATTTCATGCTTGGCCTTGTGCTAAGCAATGAGGACAGAACATGAAAATTTCTGACTTGATCATGATGGAGCATAGATAGTTTTGGTAGGCAAAATAATAGCCCTCAAAGAGATCCACATCCTACATACCAGAATCTGAATTGTCCTCTGACATGGCAAAAAGAATTTTTATAGATGTGGTTAAATGGAGGATCCAGAGATGGAGCGATTACCTAGATTATCCAGGTGGCTACAAGGCCATCACGAAAATCCTTATAAAAGGAGGCAAGAGAATCAGTGTTAGTAGAAGTAGATGTGACCATGTCAGCAGATAAAGGAAGGATACAAAGAAGAGTCCATGAGCCAGGGAACACAGGTGGTTTCCAGAAGCTGGGAAAAGCAAGGAAGCAGTTTTCCCCAAGCCTCCAGAGATTTTAGACTCTGACCTTCAAACTATGAGAGAAAGAATTTGCATTATATTAAACCACTACGTTTTTCATAGTTTGTTACAGCAGCCATAAGAAACTAATGCCTACTCCTAACTACCCCTAAACACACTCTAGTTTGACATCAGCCTACTGTACTGAAAGTATTAGTGAAGGAATTAGAAATGAGACAATGAGCAAGAGCCAATCCTTCCGGGAGACACACAGGGCCTCACAGAGCAGGTGAGCCAGTCACTGTCAATGGCTGAGGAGATTTTATTTTTAAGAGAAAATGGACACAGAAAAGAAAAACAAAAAGCAAAAGAGACAAACAACAACAACAACAAATCCAATACAATAAGATTATAGGTTTACAAAGTGAGATGATTGGAATTTGACAGTGGTTGTAATATTGCATATTGTTACCTTCAAAGGGGTTGTTTAGATTAACAGATATAGACATGTAAAATTGATCTAATTATATGAGTATTAACTGTTCTTTTTCAATAACTAATGCATTTAGTAGTATAGTCATTTTAACTATCTTATGTATACCCAAATACAAATTTATGTCTTTTTCCTTTTCCCTTCCTTCTTTCCTCCTTTCCCCTTATAATACGTCTTGTTATCTTCAAAATAACTGTCCATGCCATTAGACATAATATAATCAAACTAAATAGTACAGAATAAAACCAATTAAAAACAAAACAATGGAAACAATACATAGTAAAACAACACTAATTACTATAATGCCTCATATTATCTTCTAAGCTGTTGCTTATATCATCAATCATAATACAATCAAACAAACCAAAATAGGATAAAATCACTCAAAACAAAACAATGAAAGCAATATAGGGTTTCAAAACAAGGTAATCGGATATCAATAATACCATAATGTGTTTTGTTATCTTTGAAATAGCTGTCTATGCCATCAAATATAATAAAATTAGGCAAACCAAAATAGATAAGACCAAACTAAACAGCTCAATGAAAACAATACAGGACTCAAATCCCAAAGATAGATAAACAATGGCCACTGCCTTCCCTTTTTAGACACTTCCTCCCCTTTCATTTTTGCAATATGTATTGTGTATTTTGAATCCTACTAACTCCTTTAGTTTTTTTTGTACTAGGGAGATAACATGATGCTCACCTATGTGGCTCCGGGCCATTTCATCCATGAACCTGATCTTAA
Organism: Dasyprocta punctata; assembly: GCA_004363535.1. NCBI lineage: Eukaryota > Metazoa > Chordata > Mammalia > Rodentia > Dasyproctidae > Dasyprocta > Dasyprocta punctata. The sequence goes on from RJWM01046044.1 coordinate 8,135, forward strand.
GTTGTATCTATTTATCTACAAGAGGCTTGAGATTATTTTTCTTTAGAGCTGAGTGGCTTTCCATTGAATAAAAATGCCATATCTTTCTTGTCCACTATGTAACCAATGGGCAAGCTACCCCCACTTCTTTCTGGTTCCCTGTCACATACAGCATTGTTCTCTCTCCTTTGACTTTCAGTCTATGAACCCCCTTTCAAGTTTAATGTGTTTCTTGTATAAAGCATATTGGTGGATCCTGTCTCCTGAACCACTCTGCCTGTGTTTCTTTCCATTGGTGGACTGAGGCCATCTACGTTAATGGTTAAGGCCAACATGCACTGCCTCGTCTCCACCACGCCACTTTCCTGCAGTTGGCTGCCCACTTTTCCTCTCTACTCAGTTGTCTGCCCTGCTTGGTGATATCCCTCTGCCACTGTTTCTGGAGCTGTGGTCTTTTTTATCTCTCTCTAAAATATCCTTCAGTATTCTTTGTAGGGTTGGCTTGGTGGTCATAAATTCCTTCAGTTGTTCTTTGTCGTGGAAGTATCTTGTTTCTCCATTAATTTTGAAAGGTAGTTTTGCAGGGTACATCAGTCTGGGTTGGAAGTTGTTTTCTTTCAGGGTTTGAAATACTTCACCTCAAGTTCTTCTTGACCTGATGTTTTGTGTTGAGAAGTCTGTTGTGATTCTGATGGATTTTCCTTTGTAGGTGATGTTTCTTTTCTCTAACAGCTTTTAATATTCTGTTTTTGTGTTGAATTTCTGGGATCTTGATTATTATATGTCTGGGTGTAGATTTATTTTGGTTATGGTTAGCTGGAGTTCTATATGCTTCACTTATCTGAAAGTCACTTCCTTTTCCCATGCTTGGGAAGTTTTCTAAAATTATTTCTGTAAATAGGCTTTTAATTTCATTTATACTGACCCCTGCTTTTTCACTCACACCTTTTATTCTTAAGTTATGTTTCTTTGGGTTGTCTTGCAGCTGTTGTATTGTTACTTCCAGGTTCCTTGTTATTTTTAAGAGATCTTTCCTTTCACAATCACAAGCTGCAAACCTGTCTTCAAAGTTTGAAAGTCTATCTTTAGTTTCTTTCAAGTGGTTTTGCCAACTTTCATTGGAGTTTTTGATTTCCTGGTTATCTCTTTGAGTGTTTCATGTATTCTAAATCTTTTTTGTGTGTTCATTCAAGGTTTCCCTCATTTTCCTATGCTCCATTTTTTCATCTATGTCTCCTTTAGAGTTGCTTAGCAGTTCTTTTATTATGTTTTTCATTTCTTCTTTTAGTTAAGTTAGTATTTCTGTTCTAATTTCTTTTATAGCCTCTTGAAGTTGTTTCTTTACTTCAGCTGCCATCACCTCAGAAACTTCAGTTGTGGGACTCCCGATCTCTTCTGCATTTGCATCTCCTGGATTTGCACTGTTTGGATTGGAGTCCAGAGACTGCCTTTTGCATAGTCCTGGGTTCTTCTGGGTAAATGGGTACTAGGGACCCAAGTACTACTTGAACTGGCCACAATTTCTCTGAAATGAGACTGGTTCTTCTAGCCAGTGCTGATTGTAGATATCTGATGGTTGCCACTGAGGGCGCTGTTACAGCACTATCCGCTGCCTTTCCCCATCCTGCCTTGGCTCCCTGATGGCTGGTACAGTGTGTGCGGGGGCGGTGCCATCGACCATGAACCTGGGCCGGTGGGTGGGTCACCCACAGACTCTCCACCACCACCCCTGGAGCCCGCGCAGAGCCACCATCTCCAGACCAAGCTGGTCACCCGCAGGGACCCTCTGAGGTGGCCCCCAGAATGCGCCTGACTCAGTCAGAGCAACCTCCACAGGTCTGCCCCCAGCTAGGAGTCCCCAGCCCAACTCCAAGATGTCTCCCAACCAATCTCATTCTCTCGTGGGAGGGTGAAGACCTCTGCACACTCACCATCAGCCAGTCCAGCTCTCCAGGTCTGCTCCCCCTGTCCACTGCCACTCTCCTCCAAAGCTGCCTCTCTCAGCAGAGGCCTCGGGGTCGCTGCTGCACCGTGGCACCTTGATCGTGTGTCCACGATCCTCTCATGCAGTGGGTCCAGCTCCAGGCAGAGGCGCCGCCAGCTACCACCTTCTTTGTTTAAGTGTTTCTTTTTACTCTTTCTGCGGGCTTCAATTCTCGCTTACGATTCTTCCTGGGTCCAGAGGACTCACTTCCTTCCTTCTTGTCTTCCCCATGTTGCTATATTCCGGCATCTGGATAGTATCTCTCAGGGAGGCTGTTTACTCTGCTGCTTACTGTTCCACCATCTTGTCTGTTCTTGGCTAAGGAGTTTTCAAGCTGGAGGAGCTCAGGGATGCATTTCAGGCTGCAGGTGTGGTAGAGACGAAGGCAGAGGCAGGAGGAGCACAGCACTTGTCTGTGTGGAATGGACCAGGCCCTGGAGGCTGAGAGGGGAGACAAAAGAGGAATTGCAGTCCAGCCCCAATGCATGGCTAGGTATGGTAGCCTGGCTATTGAAAAGAGAATTCACCACTTTCTCAGCAATCTGACTAAACCCTTAGTGCCCGGGGCAATGATGATAGGGGCACCCTATGCAGGACAGGGTCTCAGCTGAGGGAAGAGGGCAAGGGCAGAATTGAAAGGGCCACCAAAAGCCTCAGTAATCAAGAAAAATGTCTATAAATTCCACGTTTCAAAACTAAGGCTAAAAATCAATGCACAAAATATCAAAACTCTACATAAAGACATTGTCGGTAATAGTGCCTCACTGAGCCATGTTAGAAATGAAAATAAATGGAAAACTCAGTCACTGTGATTTTGTTTTTCTTTTTTTGACAGGGTCTCACTATGTAGTTCAGGCTGGTCCTGAACTCACTATGTAGTCTGGGCTGACTTTGAACTCACAGCAATTCTCCTACTTCAACCTCCCAAGTGCTGGGATTACAGGCATGTGCCACCACACCCAGCCTGCCCACCATGATCTTGTATTTAAATGCTTGAAATGTTCATCATGGATTTTTGGATTGATTTTGATTTCATAGTCATGCACTAAACCATTATTCATCTTACTTTCTAATCTTTAGAGACCCCTTTACGTTGTGGCCATGCCAGAGCACCAAAGAATTCACCTTAGTCCTGGCCCCAGCCTTAGGTTCTAAAGAGGGGACATGCCTGTCACCTGGTGTCACCCTCAACAGCCTATATAAAGGAGGCCAGAAAATAAAAGGGAATTTCCTTAGGGTAAGAGAGAGATCCTTAAAGAAATCTAAAGAAGTGGAAAGAAGGATGCTCTGTATTGGTGGATACAGGGCAGGAGACCCCTGCTTCCTGTCTGCTGTGTCTACCAAGAAAAAGCTGAGAGAGAAGGCAATATAAGGATCCACTCCCATCCATGTGGGAAATGGGGTCGCAGGGCTTCCCCCAGGCCAGCTGCAAGCTGGACAGTCCCCACTCAGGTCACACCCTCTTGCAAAGAAGGTCCCCCAGACAGGATGCTGAGAAGGGTGTGCTGCTAGGGGGAGGAGCAAATCGGCTATATCACGAGCTAGTAGGGTCTGAAGTCTGCATGGGGGCCTCTCTGAGGAGCCTAGCGGTGCAGCCTATAGAAGAGGCAGCCTTTGAGTATATGGCTTGAGGAGGCATTTGGTAACCAAGGGAGAAGCAGAAACAAGCTCCAGCTAGGCCAAAAGCCCTCTTCCCATGGTTCCTCCAAGCTTTTCCCTGGCTCCACTGTGCAGAAGCTAGCTGTGGGTCCAAGCTGTGAAGTTCAACAGAAAAGGAAAAAAGCCTGTGCCTGCCCGTGTGCCCCTGGTGGCTGATGGGGGCTGAGTGAGGAAGAGAACGAAGTATGTTTCGACTGCCTGAGAGAGTGATGTCTTGTTTCACATTGAGTGGGACCTTTTAATGTCTGGAAATGACGGCCCCAAATTATCTGAGAAAAAATGGGCTCAGCCCAAGATGGGTCGGAGGGTGATCGAAAGTAGTGGTAAGGAGAAAAATTAATCTCCTCCCAGTTTCTCCAAGTTCAATGCATTTCACGCAACACCTGGCTGGTTATTCTCCATATATCCTCCCTCCTTATCCAATCTATGTCATTCTCTTCCCTGTTCAGGGCCCCTGAATACTGAGCCTACAGACTGTGGCTCAGGAGCTCCAAGCTGGGCTCAGCCAGCAAAGGCACAGAGGTCTCTGTCCCACTCCTTTAGCAGCAGCCCTTGCTGCCCATGACCACGGCCCCTGCCAAGGCCTCTGGCACTTCAGGGTGGTACTGCCAGCTCGGGGTGCTTCTCCATCTTTTGTTTATTCCTTGAAATGCTGTCCATGTTTCTATTATTAGATTCTTTGTTAAAAGTTCCCTCATTTAAGCCATCAAAATGCTTTTTTTTTTTTATTTCCTGTCTCAACCTCCCA
>RJWM01046045.1:0-12504 GCA_004363535.1 Dasyprocta punctata
CCTCTGCTTCCCACTCTGGTCTCCCTGATGAAGTTCAGCGTGGCCTCCCACCCTGGCCGGGGGGTGAGTCCTAGTGAGGCCGACCCTCCCGCCTCAAGTCCACTCAGTGCCCAGCGCCTTCTTCCTGGGGTCCTGACCTGGCCAGCACTGCTGAGGGGCAGCTGGGTGTGGCCCCCGGATCCTCACCAGGGCAGCGCCTGCCTGGCCTGGGCGGCACCGAGGTGCAGCAGCCTCACTGCCCTCTGCAGGGCCTTCGAGGAGGAGCAGAAGCTGCGGAAGCAGGAGATTGTGGGCCGGATCCTGAAGGAGGAGGCCCAGGACGAAAGCCGCAGGAAGAGCCAGCGGCCCCCTGCCAAGGCCGCGGCGCTGCGGACGCTGCGAGACCGGACCTGGAGCTACATCTCCACCTTCTGTGAAGGGAAGGCGGCCCCCACGGCCACCGGGTGCTCACTGGTGAGCGGATGCTTACAGGAGAGGGGCGGAGGAGGCCACCAAAGGCCAGGGCTGTCTCCCTCTGGGGGCCTCGGGGTGCCCTCAGACCCGAGAGGGCCTGCTCAACCCTGGAGACCCAGCCCCCTCCCTCGGCCTCTCCCCACAGAGGCCCCCTGGACACCCGGCTGCTGCCCCCCGCCCATCCCTCCACGGCAGCCTCCATCTGTCAAGTGATGCCCCAGGAGCATGGGCCCTCGCTCACCTGAGCCCCCAGCTCAGCCTGGGCGCCATCGCACTGCCCTCTCAGTTTAGCCCAGGACAGCCCAGGGTGAGGAGCAGGTGGGGCGGCGACAGTGCCTCCTCTGGCCAGGCGTCCCCCCCGCCCCCTGTAACTCGTGCCGTGGGGTGTCCGCACGCTGCTGAGCTGGCAGAAACTGTTCAGCAGCCCACGCAAATGAGTGCCTTCTATTTTAAGTGGCGAATGTTCCGGGCGCCTGCGGGGCCTCGTCCCAGCACAGCACAGAGGACCCAGAGACGCAGGGCTCCACAGCCCGCCTCCCACGGGACCCGAGGTGGCCCTTCCTGCACCCGGGTGTGCTGCGTGCCTCGGTGTGCACAGCCTCCTGCTCCTCGCTCCCGCAGGACGGCGAGGCCGTGACGGATCCCACGTCCGCACTGCTACTCAAAGGCTCCAGCGAATCCATGCAGATGGTCCACGGGGCCACCGGCCTGGAGGAAGAGACGCTGGCCCAGCCGGAGATCCCCGGGCTGTGGAGTCAGGACCTGGGGCGTTATTCGGTGAGCGCTGCCTTCCGTCCCCGCCCTCCCGCCCCCTCCACGCCCAGTGTGTGGCACGATCCTGCCGCGGCTCCGCCACCAGGGCTTGCACCGTCAGTCACACGCGCCGCGTATGGAGGGAGGGATGGGAGGCCCTGCGTACCCTGTGCGCCATCAGGGAAGCACCGTGGCAGGAGGCTGCGCTCAGCACCCCAGAGCAGGTCCTGGGCTCCCTCCAGGGCCGTCACCCGCCCTCGGGCTTTGTAAACCTCAGTTACTGGGGCTGTCAGCGCAAGGCCCTTTGGTTCTGCCGGTTCTGGGGATGCCGAAGGGACGGGCCAGGCCAGTCGTCCCGCTCTGGTCCCTCGGGGGGGGGCAGGTCAGGTGGCAGGCACTAGGCAGCACCCACCCGTGAGTCCCAGGCAGCCCCGGCCAGGCACGAGCAGATGGCACACGGCCCCACGGGACAGGGCGCAGGCCGGCCGGGCACCTTGGTCTGCACCGCTGACTGCACCGGCCAGAGCTCGGCTCTCCGTGACGCCGCTGGAGCAGCTGCTTCCTGCTGGGCCTGTCCGAGCTGTCTCCCACCTGACTTGGTGCTCTGCCATCCTCCCCGGGGCGGGCTCGCCTCCCGCACCTTCCGGCCTTGCTTCCTCTCATTTCTTTCTGAGGCGGTGTGCAGACGCGCTGCCGGGCCGGGGGCCGTGGAGGGTCCAGGGTGCTGCCGGCCCTTGGAGCAGCACAGGCCTCTGTCTCTGTGAACCTCAGGGGCCCGAGGAAGGTGTGGACCGGAGGCCCGTGGGCGGGACGAAGATGGACAAGGACATCCTGGCCCGCACACTGGAGCGCCTGCGCAGTGGGTTGGTCCACAAGCAGGTGGCGTCCGGCCGGGAGTTCAAGGGCTGCCCCTTCAACAGCAAGCCCGAGCGCATCCACTTCAAGGTGGGCCTGCCCGCCTCCCCAGCGCCTTCACCCTGACGGGGAACTTGGCGACACCCACAGGCTCGGCGCTGGGTCAGGGCGGCCGGGAGGGGAAGCAGCGATTCTGGCCTCCCATGAGGTGGCCCAGGTCACCCCGAGGCTGAGATGGGGGACCTGCATTCCCTGCTGCCTCCCGCCTGCTGGTGACCTGTGAACCTCCACCTGCTCCTCGTTCACCCCGGGGCCAGCAGTGAGGCGGGAGGCCAGGGATCCTTCCTGCGCGATGCCCATGGCTGCCCTGCCTCAGGCTCAGGCTGCTGAGGCCTCCCCCAACCCTCTAGGACTTTGATGTTGGCAAAGTGTACAAGAAGAAAATCACACTGATCAACGCCACCTACACACTCAACTACTGCAAGCTGGTGGGCGTGGAGCAGCACCTGCAGGACTTCATCCGTGTGGAGTGAGGCGTGGGCAGGGCCCCAGGGGTCTGGGCGTGAAGCCCGCGGTCAGCTCCCTAGGGAGTGGGGGCTGCTCCTCTGTGCCTGTGTCCAAGTTGTGCGAGGCCAGCCCGGCTTCCCCGGGTCCTCGGCCCCATCTTGATGCTGAGCTCACAGCCACCACCGCCTGCCCCGGGAGGCGAGGCCGCACTGCCCTGGACCGCGCTCACCCCGTGCTGCTGCTTCCTGCCCTCTGGGGAGGCCGCACTGGGCAGGCGCCCCTCGTGTGTGCTTCACCCCCATGGGGAATCGAGGTGTGAGACCCGGGACTTGCAAGTCTCACTGCTCAGGCCGGGGCTCAGCGCTGCGGGGCCTCCAGCGCCCCCACACCGGGCAGTCAGGACCCCCTCACCCCGCCTGCTCCCGCCCAGCTCTCACGCAGCCCCGCAGGTGCCCTCCCGGAGCCCAGGCCTGGCTCCCACAGCCCACTGCTGTAGCACGGTGCTTCCTGACTAGCTCTGGTCAGCTCCTGGCCTGCGCGGCCCTGGCCGCCCCCACCGCCCCGTCCCCGAGGCCGTACATGTGAGGTGTCGCCGGCTGGCACCGCTTGCCTCTCCAGCTGTGTCTGACCGGCTGTCAAAGCTGCTGACGCCGTGTCTTCTCCACGTGCTGTTTTGCCTTTCCAAAAATTCCATGTCCTTTTTCAGATGAGCTAGCATTTCTTGACAGTGTCTCGTTCCTTTCTCGTGTCTGTAATTCTCTATTTATATCTGTGACACTTTTAACTTCGCATCTCTGAGAGGGCTGGCTCGGTGGTTCTGTGGTGTGAGTGCCTGGCCCTGAGCCGCACCAGGTTGGCCCTGCACACACTGCGCTTCCAACACCTTAGATCCCAACCCGCTACGCAGCGGGGCTCTGCCCTGCCACGTGCTGTGTAATCTGCCATCAAAGCGCCCCCTCCCCATCAGAAAACCTCTGCATTTTGTTTTGTTTTGTTTTTTGAGACAGGATCTCGTTATGTACTTCAGGCTGGCTTTGAACTCACTACGTAGCCCAAGCTGGCCTTGAACTCATGCCGATCCTCCTGCCTCAGCCTCCCCAGTGCTGGGATTATAGGCGTGTACCACACACCCCACTAAAAAGTTCTGAATTCCCTCCCACCTAGTTTCATGGGGAGACTGCCAGGGCAAGTTTTTATACTACATTTTTCGTTCATGAAGTTTGAAAGCAAGCAAATCCAGTAACATCCAGCATATGGAAGGAGAGCAGGTCTTGGGGATTCTGGGCACTCACTGTCACTCAGCCGGGGCCCCTTCAGTCTCCCGTGTGAGGGGCACTGTTTCCCTGGGTACTCCCCCACTTTGGTATTGAAGTCCAGTGTCCTTGATCCCAGGCCCGGCACAGGGCCGGGGAGAGGCCCAGCGTTTCCCGAGCAGCTCCTGCCGCTGGGTGATAGGGGCAGCAGGGTACACAGCCTGGGCACCGGGACACTGTGCCCGAGACCAGCAGGGCGGAGGGAACCCGGTGTCCAGCCCGCGGTGACTCCGCCCACTGTGCCCTCAGCTTTGACCCTCCCGGGCCCCTGTCGGCTGGGATGTCCTGTGAAGTGCTGGTCACCTTCAAGCCCATGGTGAGTCACAGGTCACCTGCGCGGCTTTTGCGTTTAATACCCGAACACAGAGCCCCGAAACGCGGGCCAGCGGGCAGGGTTAAGGGTCGTCTGCTCCTTCTGCCCTGAGGTCACTGTGGGTGAGTGGGTGTCCCTGCCCTGCAGGGCTCCTGCTGGACGCGTTCTGGGTCCTCCCCGTGTGACAGGCGCTGACACGGCTGCGGTTCTGCTTCTAGATAAACAGAGATCTGGAGGGGCACGTCTCCTTCTTGGCTCAGACAGGAGGGTTCTCCGTCCCACTGAAATGTTCCACGAAGAAGTGCTCTGTGAGTTGAAGTCCTGCCTCGCTCGGGCTCCTGGCTGGCGGCCCCAGTCACAGCTGTGGCCCCGGAGTGCTGGGGATCTGGGGGACAGGGCAGGCTGGCACCAGGGAGGCCCAGAGGGGTCCCAAGACCCCTCCACTCGGCAGCCCTGGGTGTGAGTGTGACACTGCCGCTGTGGCTGGGCCAGTTCTCAACCTCAGTGAAGAGCAGGAAGATGGCGCAGGGAACGCCCGTAGACCCAACGCCATGGCCAGGGGTAGTCCGTATCTGCCGCGACACCTCCATCTCTTCACCAGCGGATCTGCAACCCACCTCACGTAGATTAGCGACAGTCTGAGCCTCAGCGCTGCACCCTGCCCTGGCGTCCCCTTCCCCAGTAAGCTCAGAACGCGTCACTGCCTCACACCACGAAGGGGCTGCACGGCAAACAACTCAGCTTCGCCGCACGCAGAGGCAGCAAGGTCTGGGCTCACGGCCACAGGCCAGCCCCACATGGTCCCCGACCCAGATCCAGTGCTCGAGGGCCTTCTAGACCCGGCTCTGGGCCTGGGGCAGGAGCATCTCGTGGAGGGTGGTGGAACTCAGAAGTGAAGGCTGCCAGCCCAGCGGGTTCCAGGCCTCGCTCGTCTCACAGCAGCCAGACTCCTGGCCACTGCGAGTCCACGTCCAGGTCCAGTGTCGGGCGCCCAGCTCCAGGGCGAGAGGAAGGAGGAGGTGGAAACAGAGTTAATGGCACTGCCGATGATTCCCAAGCCCCACGCTCCGTCACCCCAGCCCCAGCCACCTTTTATAACCTTCAGCAGCCGGGCCAGATCGAGAGGCATTGACGACCGTGTTCTTGGGTCTTCGGTGACCAGGACAGTGGCCTTGCTCCGCCCAGCTCCCTGGTCATGGGATCGGCCGGCCAGTTCTCTCTGGGACGTTCTGGAAACGTGTGGTTGCTGCCCCTGGCTCCCAGTGGTCCTCTGTACCCATATTTCCTGTCAACTGGATACTGGGTCGCACTGGACTGGAGACCATTGCTGACCAGACGGCGCTGTGTGCCTTGGGGATGCCGCCAGCAGGGGGCGCGGGGGTGTGGGGGAGCCCGGATCACGGGTGTCAGCTTGCCGTGCGGGGAGGAGAGGTGGGCTCGAAGCTGGCCCCGAACCCTCAGGGCAGGCAGCGGGCAGCGGGGGCCTGGCCTCACACTGGCGGCGCCCAGAGCGCCTGCCCCGGCTGCGCGTGGAGGGGAGGCCTGCAGCATCTACATCACAGCACTGCTGGTACCCCCACCCCGGAGCCACCACTGGCCTGCTGCCGTCTCCCCAAGCGTCCAGTGGTCCCTGGACAAGGCCACTGCCTGCTTGACTATCTTAAACCCGGGCCCAACACCCCGGAGTCTCCAGCCGTGCACACCCCAGGACCCCGGGCCAGCTCATGTTCCGGGTGTGCAGTGTGAGCAGCCCTGTGTGTCCCAGCTGCAGCCACGCGCAGTCCACGCCTGGGGCACAGGCCGGGCTGTCCACGGCCCTGCAGTTCAGGGCACGATCGGGACAGGGGACTTTGCCTCGCGTTGGCTCCTGGGCCACGGCGACAGCACCGACCTGCCCGCCTCGTGTTGGCACCATGCTGGCCTGCATGGAACCGGCTCACTCCCGTGTCCCCTGACAGCTGTCCCTGGACAAGGAGCTCATCAGCTTTGGCAGCTACGTGGTGGGAGAGACCACATCCCGCACCGTCACACTGACCAACACCGGTGGCCTGGGCACCAGATTCCAGGTCCTCCCAGCCTCCGAGTCCGGCAAGCTGGATGACTCCCAATCTGTCCTGAAGCTGGTAAGTGTCCTGACACTGCTGGCCAGTGGCCATGGCTCCTCCGGCCAGGAGCAAGCGTGGGGCCTTGGCCCCAGGGAAACCATGAGAGGGGAAGGGGATGCGGCCCTGAGGACTGGCCCCGAGCACAGCTGCGGTCACCGCCTCAGAGATGGCAGGACTCTGTCCCCTTGAGCACACGGTGATGGGAGACGGGCAGGGGCCACCGCCCCCACGAGGCGACCCCAGAGGTCATCCCCGCCAGGGGCCTGCACCCCCAGCCAGGCGAGCAGGCAGACGGGAAGAGTGCTGAAGCCCCGCCTTCCAGAGCAGCCTGTACACCTACGAGGACAGGGACGCCTGCGGGAAGGCCGTGGCCGACATCTCCGAGTCGCTGCTGGAGGCCAGCACCTCCTCCTCGCCTGACACCCAGAGCCAGGAGTCGCTGAGGTCGGAGGGTGAGAGCCGGGAGGGCCGGGGGCGCCAGGGTCTCGGGGTCTTCTCAGGGCTTCGGTTTCAGGGGATGACAAACAAGAAAGCCCTCAGGTACTCCAACTCGGGTTCCAGAGTGGATTGAAATCCGCATCTGTGTGAGGCCAACAAGTACTGCCCGCGGGGGACCCGGCTCCCGGCTCCACCCCGATGGCCACATCTCCGTGGCCCCGGTGGCCATGTGACAGTGGCACCCAAGGACAGTGAACGGGCCTCGGCCCCAGTGCCCCACACCCTCTCGCCTCGAGGCCTCCCTCTGTGAGAGCGGCTGGCACCATGAGAGCTCCCCGTGCCTGCCCCCCGCGGGACCCTTGCCAGCCTTCGCCCTGAGACTGTGCCCCTGCACGCCCCATGCAGCCCGGTGAGCCCGTCGGGGTGGCGCTCCTGCGCAGCACAGGAAGTCCCGTCGGTCCAGCCAGGTTCTGCACTGGCTCGCCACATCTGGCTTCTTAAGTTTAAAGACTCCAACCTCAGAAACAGCAGCCATCAGAGCCAGCGTGGTGGCGCACTCCTGTAACCCCAGCACTCAGGAGGCTGAGGCAGGAGGATTGCCATGAGTTCAAGGCCAGCCCGAACTACACAGTGAGACCCTGTCTCAAAACACTAAAAACAGAAAGAAAGAAACAGCAGCCATCCCCTTCCCCCTCCTCATGCACTACCTGTCCTGTGCTCACTGGTGACGCGTGGCCGGTGCTGCGTCGGGAGCTGGGAAACCCAGGTCTCCCCAGACAGCAAGCCCACGGCCGGGCTGTGCCTAGAGACCCCTCTGGGTCCGCACAGCCTCAGGGTGCAGTGGCCCGTCCAAGCTGTTTCTTCTGTTTCCGAGGCCCGGGCAGGGCTCTCCTGGCCTCCTGGAATCTCGGCTGGGCTGTTCAGTCCTGTGAGCCACTCTCGCACCCAGAACAGGCCATCAGCCAGGAGCGCGGCAGTGCGGTTTCCAGCCCGCACCTCCTCGCTTCCCTGCCCCGCAGCACTGCCAGGGCAGAGCCCAGGGCCTTTGCGCTGAACCTCATCTCCAGGCCCCGTTTTTCATTTGTAAGTTCTCACTGGGTCCCTAAATTTCCCCCAGAGTGCTGGCATGGCAGACGTGCACCTCCACTCCCAGCTGAGGCCTCTCTTCTCAAGTCCGAAGTCCTAATTTTAAGAATCCCAAACTTGCCCATCGTTTCTTTGGGGCTTTGTGTGCGTGCCCGTCTGCGTCCCTTCGGCCACCCTTTTCCGTCCAAGCGTGTGGAGACAAAGCCGGCGCCTCCATTCAGGGCCTCCTGTGTGGTAGGAGTGTTTCCTGAGTGGTGTCCTCGCCGTCCTGTGGTGTGCATGGACAGGCCCTGCCGTGCCCGTTCGATGGCTCTGTCCCAGGGGAGCCGGCCCAGATGCGCCGAGTCCCTGCCCCGGGCCCCTCCTCGGCCGCACTCCGTCCGCGGCGTGCAGCGCGGGCTGCCTCGCGTTTGCTGTCTGTCCAGGCTGGCTGCTCTGACTCCTCCAGAGCAGCGACAGCTTGCTGGGTTTTGTCCTCCAGAGCTCGAGAGCGCACCCACGGGCGGCGGCGTGGCGGCGATCCCCAGCGAGGCCCAGGCAGAGATCACGCTGGGTGAGGTCAGCCCACCCCGCTTTCCCCCAACTTCCCCTGCCACCCCACACCCAGAGCTGGACAGGCCTGGGGCCGGGAACCCCGTGGCCTCCGCTGAGCGAGGCAGGACCAGTGCAGGGTGGCTGCACAGGACGCTGCCCGCGGGCCCCACGTGGCCAGTGCAGGGGAGGCAGGGGCGGCCGGCCAGAGCCTCAGCAGCGAGTGCTCACAGGCAGGGCTGGGGCACGGCCAGGCGGCCACCCTGGGACTTGGCCCTGCCGGGACCTGGCTGCTGGGCCAGGGGACGCATCTCCTGAGAGCCCTGCTGTCTGCTGACCCGGCCCCGGCCCACTGCGCAGGTGACCGAGGGGGACATCGGGCCCTTCAGCTCCGTCAGAGTGCCGGTCGTCTTCACCCCGTCTGTGCCGGGTGAGGTCCACGCCAGGTTCCAGGTGGTGTTCAGGAACCCACAGTGCCCCACGGTGAGTGGTCCTGAGGCACGGCGGGGGGCGGGGGGCGCGGATGCTTGCGCCTCAGCCTCGCACAGCGGGGCACTCCTGCGCCGGGCACACACAGTGTGCAGGACACGCCCACTCGTGGTGCTGGGGACCTAGCCCAAGGCCCCTTCTGTTTTCCTCTTGGACAGGGCCTCGACGAGCCGCTGAACGGCCCAGGCTGGGCTCAGGTGTGCGCTCTTCCTGCTCAGCCTCCTCGGTGCGGGGCTCACGGCCGTGCGGCACCACGCCCGGCTTTACCTTGTGTTTTTCTAGTTTAGTAAATTATTGTCAGAAGGTGACCTCAGTGCTCTCGCTTCCCTGACTGGAAATGTGGCGCGCAGGTGGCGTGAACATGCGTGACCGGCCAGGTCCCCCCACTGCCCGGCCTCCTCCACCTGTGCCTCAGCGTGCCTCTCGCCGGGGCCCCAGTCTCTGTCCCCCGCAGGCACCCCGAGTCCTGTGCGGTCCCTGCCGCCCCCCCAGCTTTGCCTGCTCTGCCCGCTGCTCCCCACGGCTCGGGTGCCTGCAGCATTTACTCCACGCGCTCCTCGCTGGGGCCAGGGCCCCTGTTCTTCCTGGTTCGATCCCCTCCCCGCTCACCCTGCTCCTGCCCTCGGGGATGGGCAGTCCCACCGCGTGTCGCTCCCATCCCAGCCTGCGCCTGCCTGGCCCGACTCCACCCTCCACCCCGCCCCATGACCCTCCGCGTGCCCCGCCTTCCTCCTGCGTCCAACTCAACCCCGGGTCCGCTCGGCTTCCCTGGAGTTGTCCTTAGTGCCACCCACGGTCACAGAGCTCCGCCCTGGGGTCCCTCGGGAGGCAGGCACGGCCGTCCAGCTGGATCATGGGGTGGCAGTGCCCAGCGACGTCCCCTTCCCGCCACGACCCCACTCCAGCCAGGGAAGCCTCCTCAGAAGGGGGACGGAAGGCCGAACGCCACTGGGGACCCTGGGACCACAACCACCCGAGCCGCAGCACAGACGAGAGCCCACAGTGCCACGGCGCCCCGGGGTCCCCATGTCTCCTCAAGACTCCTCAAGGCCCCTCAGTACACACTTCACAGCACCCAGAGGGCAAGACCACCCACGGCACCCTCAGTTCCCCCGGATCCCACAGTGACTGCCATAGCCACGGTTTCCATGGTACTGTGGGTACCATGGCGATTGGCGCACAGTGCTTTCATATTCCATTCTATTTTTTATATTTTAAATTTTTGATATAAGCCGGGCGTGGTGGCGCACCCCTTTAATCCCAGCACTCAGGAGGCTGAGGTAGGCGGAGCATTGTGAGTTCAAGGCCGGCTTGGGTTACAACATGAGCAAGGCTGGTCTGAACTACATAGTGGGACCCTGCCTCAAAAAACTAGGGCTGGGAGTTTGGCTCAGTGGTTTAAGCACTTGCCTGGCAGGTGCAAGGTTCAATCCCCAGTACCGCCAAAAAAATAATAATAATAGAAAATAAATTTTTGATATAAAGAACTTTTTAATAATAATGATATGGCTGGGTACATATCATCTCAGCTACCAGGAAGGCTGAGGCAGGGTAATCTCAAGTTGAATTCCAGCCTGGGCCACTTAGCAAGACTGTCTTAAAAAATAAAAAGGGCTGCTGGTATAGCCCAGTGGTAGAGCGCCCCAATACCCCTCAGAATGATAGTGCTATGAAAACCCCAGAGCTTTGTTTACCGACCAACTCTCCAATATTATGAGTCATAAAATCAGCCCGCAGGGCCCCCGGCTGCACAGGGCCCATGCTAAGCCCCCTGTCCAACCCCAGCTGTATTTCAGAGCCACGGGCCTGGCAGTGGATGTGCCGGTGTGGGTGCCCAAGCCCAACGTGGACCTCAAGATTTGCATGTATGACCGGCTGTACCAGGACTCTGTGCTCGTGCACACGCGGTGAGCCCGACGGCCGCTGGCCCGCAAGGCTGGGGGCTGAGGCCCACAGAGGGAGGGGACCCCCGCATCCAGGAGCCCGGTCCTTTGACACTGTCCCACGGAGCTCTGGGGCAGGGCAGGTTTGGTGGAGGATCAGGCACATGCAAGGGACGCGCACGCAGCCCAGACGGTGGAAGGACGAGGGCATCGGGCCTCCGAGCAGGTCACCGTGCAGGCTCTCCAGCCCGGGGCCCATGACGTTGACCTCTGTCACGGGCCCATCCTGCGCAGGGCACTGGGTGAGGGCCGGTCAGCTCCCGGGAAGCGGTGGTGACAGCCAACTCAGGGACAGGGCAAGACCCTACTGACACCAGGCCTTAGGCAGCCGCCAGCGGACAGAAGGCCCCTCACGCCATCCCCTGCCCGTTCTCTGCCGCGCACCTGGGAATCCCCCCGCCACAGCCCGGGACCAAGCTGCTCCACCAGAGTGGGGCATGCGGAGACGCTCGGCGGGCCCACTTGGGGGATGGGGTCACCAGGCCAGACGACCCCGCGCACTCCCACCGCAGTGTCCACACGTGATGGCACGGCCAGCACCACTGCACAGTCGCTGTGGACTCGGCCCACACGGGCACGATAGGCAGGCCTCTAGGAGACCCTGGGCCACAGACCCGTGATAGCCATGGGACAGAGAGCACTCTGGAGAGACCGCAGAAGGTTCTAGAAGGTTCTGGAACCACTGGCCATGCCTTCTATGCGGAGCAGGGACCGGCTTCCCCTCAGGCTGCCTAGGGTGCCTCCGTGCAGGGGGCAAAGGGAGGCATCACAGGCAGGAGTGGGGGCCGTGGCCAGGGCCGGCCTAGCAGGCTGGCTGCTGCGGAAGGGACGCCGAGGTGGGGGCGGGCGGGACAGCCAAGCTGGAAGCAACCAGGCAGGTCGGCCCTGGGTCAGAAACGAACCTCTAGGTGACCTGCTAGGGCCCTGCTGGCGCCCTCTGCTGGCCCTGCGTGGGAACATGGGCCATTGGCAGCGGCAGCGCTGGCGGTCAGGGCCCCCCGGGCACGGGAAGCAGGACCGGAGGGGGCCAGCACCACCCTGGACCCGAGCCCCGAAGCCCCAGCAGTCACGCTTGGTGGAAAGCCCCAATCTCTGGGAACTGGCAAGGCCGCATGTTAGCTGCAGCATATTTAGTTTTGTGTTTAAGAATTTCTCGTCAGATTTCATCTCCAAGAAACCAGACCACAAGAGGTAGCTTCTCCAGCCACCAGGGGCACCGCCTGGCTTGGACTGTGTGTGCGCCGAGCCCTGCTGCTGACTCCATCATTAGAACTACAGTGCGGCTTCTTGAGGCTGGGTCTTACCATGTAGTCCTGGCCAGCCTTCCACTGGCTGTTTCCCAGGCTGCTCTCAAACCTGGGATCCTCCTGCCTCAGCCTTCTGAGTGCTAGGATAACAGGCGTGCACCACCACACCCAACCACAGATATTTACCAAGTCAGAGGGTCAGGCATGCGCAGAGTGCAGTGCTGTGGCCCTGACTGGCCCCTGTGCCCCGACCGCAGGTCGAAAGTGGCCCTGCGCCTGAGGTTCGAGGTGTGCAGGGAGCTCAGAGGCCACCTGGAGCTGCTGCCCGAAACAGGCTACATCCAGGCCCAGGCATCCTGCTCCGTGCAGCTCAAGTTCCTGCCCCGGTGAGTGGGGGGCGCTCGGTGTTGGGTTCCCCCTGCCCCGGCCGGGGTTTGGGCTCACCCTCGAGGCCTGCCTCTGCTCCATCCC
>RJWM01046046.1:0-12175 GCA_004363535.1 Dasyprocta punctata
AATGACCATTGATGTTGAACATGTTTTCATATATTTATTTGCCATTTGTATTTCTTTCTCTGAGAAGTGTGTATTCATCTCAGATGCCCATTTTTGGATTGGGTCCTTGAATTTTAGGGGCCTGATTTCTTTTAATTCTTTATATGTTTTAGATAGAAGTCCTTTGTCTGATGGACAATTGGCTAAGATATTTTCCCAGATCGTGGGTTTTCTTTTCACTCTGTTGGAGATTTCCTTTGACATGCAAAAACTTTTTAGTAGGATGAGATCCCAGTTGCTGATTCTGGGAAGTGTTTCCCGTGCAATCTGATTTTTGTTCATGAACTCTCTGCCTACTCCTATATCATCAGGATTTTTACCTACTCTGTCTTCTAGTAAGTTTAGTGTCTCTGTTTTAATATTCAGATCTTTGATCCATTTTGACTTTATTTTAGTGCATGGTGATAGGCATGGATCTAGTTTTAGTTTACAGCATATAGGAAGCCAGTTTTTCCAGCGCCATTTGTTAAAGAGGCTATCTTTCTTCCAATGCACATGTTTGGCCCCTTTGTCAAAGATGAGGTGGCTAAGTGTGTTTGTAGTTGTGACTGTATCTTCTAATCTATTCCACTGATCTTCAGGTTTTGATTCCAGTACCATGCTGATTTTATCACAGTAGCTTTGTAGTATAGTTTCAAGTCGGGGATTGTGATGCCTCCTGCCTTCCCTTTGTTGCCCAGAATTGCCTTTGCTATTCTAGGTCTTTTCTGGTTCTAGATGAATTTCAGGAATGCTTTCTCTAGCTCTGTGAGGTAGGCAAGTGGTATTTGATTGGTATTGCATTAAATCTGTATAATACTTTTGGGATGATGGCCATTTTCACGATGTTTGTTCTTCCTATCCATGAACAGGGAATATCTTTCCATTTTCTAAAATCTTCTTCGATTTCCTTCTTTAGAGTAATGTAATTTTCACTGTATAGACCTTTTACTTCCTTTGTTAGATTGATTCCTAAGTATTTCTTTTTTTTTTTTTTTTTGGATGTTATAGTGCAGGGTGTGGTTTCCCTTATTTCTCTATCAGTGATTTGTTGTTTGTGTACAGGAATGCTATTGATTTTTGAGTGTTGACCTTGTATCCAGCTACATTACTGAATTTGGTTATTACTTCTAGAAGTCCTCTAATGGATTTTTGGGGGTCTTCTATGTAGAGTATCATATCATCTGCAAATAATGATAATTTCAGCCGGGCGTGGTGGCACACGCCTTTAATCCCAGCACTTGGGAGGCTGAGGTAGGCGGAGCATTGTGGGTTCGAGGCCGGCCTGGGCTACAACGCGAGCACAAGGCCGGCCTGAGCTACATAGTGCGACCCTGCCCAAAAAAACCCGGACCGGGAGTTTGGCTCAGTGCCTTAAGCACCTGCCCTGGCAGGCGCGAGTTTGTGAGTTCAATCCCCGGTGCCGCAAAAAAAAAAAAAAAAAAAAAAAAAAAAAAAAAAAAAAAAAAATGATAATTTCACTTCTTCCTTTCCAATCCTTATTTTCTTTATTTCTTTCTCTTGTCTAATTGCTCTGGCTAATATTTCCAGAACTATATTGATTAGGACATCCTTGTCTTGTTCCTGACTTTAGGTTGGAAGTTTTCAGTTTTTGTCCATTTAGTAAGATGTTGGCTGTTGGTTTATGATATATGGCTTTTGTCAGGTTGAGGTAGAGACCATCTGTTCTGATTTTCTGTAGGGTTTTTATCATGAATGGGTGTTGGATTTTGTCAAAAGCTTTTTCTGCATCTATTGAGATGATTCTGTGGTTCTTGTCCTTGGCCCTGTTGATATGGTGTATTACATGTATTGATTTGCATATGTTCAACCATCCCTGCATCCCTGGGATGAATCCCACTTGATCATGGTGTATAATCTTTCTGATAACTTGCTGTATTCTATTTGCCAGTATTTTATTGAGGATTTTTGCATCTATGTTCATTAGGGAGATTGGTCTGTAATTTTTTTTTTGATTGGGTCTTTCTCTGGTTTTGGTATTAGGGTAATACTTGTTTCCAGGAATGAGTTAGGGAGACTTGCTTCCCTTTCAATTTCATTGAAGAGTTTGAAGAGTATTGGCATTAAGTCTTCCCTAAATTTCTTGTAGAATTCAGCAATGAATCCATCAGGGCCTGGGATTTTCTTTGTTGGTAGGGTTCTAATTACATTTTCAATTTCATTAGCTGAAATTGGGTTATTCAGCAGCTTTACATCTTCTTGATTTAGCTTTGGTAATTCATAGGTTTCTAGGAATCTGTCCATTTCTTCTGTGTTATCGAATCTGTGTGAGTAAAGGTTTTCAAAGTAGGTGTTGATAATCTTCTGTATTTCCTTCGGGTCTGTAGTGATTTCACCCTTTTCATTTCTTATTGCATGAATCTGAGTTTTTTCTTTCCTCTTCTTGATAAGGTTGGCTAGGAGTTTATCAATTTTATTTAGTCTTTCAAAGAACCAACTCTTTGATTCATTAATTCTTTGTATTGTTTTCTTAGTTTCAATTGCATTAATTTCTGCTCTAATCTTAATAATTTCCTCCCTTCTTTGGGCTTTGGACTTGACTTGCTCTTCTTTTTCTGGAAGTTTGAGGTGCAGCATTTGGTTGTTTATATATATTCTTTCCATTTTTCTGATGTGGGAGTTTAGTGCTATAAATTTCCCTGTGAGGACTGCTTTCATTGTGTCCCACAGGTCCCGGTAATTTGTATTTGCATTTTCATTCAATTGTAGATATTTTTTAATTTCTTCTTTAACTTCTTCTGTGACCCATTAGTTATTTAGGAGGGTATTATTTAATTTCCATGTGTTTATGCAGGTATTGTAGGTTTTTTGTCATTCATTTCCAGTTTTACTGCGCTATGGTCAGATAACATGCATGGAATTATTTCAGTTCCTTTGCATTTACTTAAGCATGTTTTGTGGACCAGTATATGATCTATTTTGGGGAATGACCCATGTGCAGCTGAGAAGAATGTGTATTCTGACGTTGATGGGTGGAATACTCGGTACACATCTACTAGGTCCATTTGTTCACAAGTTTGATTCAGTTCTGTTATTTCTTTGCTGATTTTTTGTTTGGTTGATCTGTCTCTCTGTGACAGTGGGGTGTTAAGTTTCCCTGTTATAACTGTATTATTGTTTGTTTGGATTTTCATGTCTATTAAGAATTGTCTTACATATTTGGGTGCTCCCATATTTGGTGCATATATATTTATGATTGTAATCTCCTTCTCTTGAAGTTTTCCCCTAACAAGTTTGTAGTGACCTTCTTTATCACTTTTGATCATTTTTGGTTTGAAGTTTATATTGTCTGCAAACATAATAGCTACCCATGCTCTTTTCTGGGTTCCTATTGCATGGAGTATTGTTTTCCATCCTTTGATTTTTAGTCTGTGAATTTCCTTTTGAGTGAAATGTGTTTCTTGTGCAAAGCATATTGTTGGGTTTTGTTTCTTAACCCACTCTGCTAGTCTGTTTCTTTTTATTGGTGAGTTGAGACCATTTACATTGATTGATATAACTGATATGTACTGGCTTATCCCTCTTATGATATCTTCCTATTGTTGGTTTTCTACATTTTCTGTTTAATTATTTGCCCTGCTTCATGGTTTCCTTTTGTTGTTGTTCTTAAGATTGTGGCTATCTTTGTCTCTTTCTAGAGTGTCTCACAGTAGTCTTTGTAGTATTGGTTTGGTGGCCATAAATTTCTCCAGTTGTCCTTTGTCATGACAGTATCTTATTTCTCCATCAATTTTTAAGGCTAGTTTTGCAGGGTACATCAACCTGGGTTGAAAGTTGTTTTCTTTCAGGATTTGAAATACTTCACTCCAGGCTCTTCTTAACTTAAAGGTTTGTGTTGAGAAGTCTGCCGTGATTCTGATAGGCTTTCCTTCATAGGTGATCTGTTTGTTTTCTCTGACAGCTTTTAGTATTTTGTTCTTGTGCTTATTTCTGATACCCTTATTATTATATGTCTGGCTGAAGATTTACTTTGGTTATGGTTAATTGGGGTTCTGTATGCCTCAGTTACCTGTATTTCAGATTCTCTTCCCATGTTTGGAATGTTTTCTGCTATTATTTCTGTGAATAGTCTTTGTAGGTCGTTAGTATTGACCCCTGCTTTTTCATTTATGCCTATTAATCTTATGTTATTTCTCTTGGCATCATCTTGCAGCTGTTGAATTGTTGTTTCTTGGTTACTTACTATTTTTAAGAGATCTTTTCTTTTGTGGCCATGATCTCCCATGCTGTCTTCAAGATCTGAGATTCTATCTTCAGCTTCATTCAAGAGGTTTTTCAAACTTTCCATGGAATTTTTCATTTCCTGAATTTCCCTTTGCATCTGTTTCATGCATTCTGCTTGTGTCTTATATTGTTCATTCAAAGTTTCAATAATTTTCTTTAGTTCTTCTATTTTTTATCTTGCTCTTCTTTAAATACACACAACATTTCTTTAATAACAATTCTTATTTCATTTTTTAGCTGAGAGAATATTTCTGATTTGAATTTCTCTATAGCTTCATTGAGCTGTTTCTTTACTGCATTTGTTATCGTTTCAGAAAGTTCAGTTGTGTGACTCCCTGTGTCTTCCACTTCAGTGTCTCTTGGGTTTGTTCTCAGTGGGCTGGGGGACTGAGACTGCTTCTTGGTCTTTCATTTTGTCATTTTCTTCTAGAACCTATGTGGCTCTGTGTCCTGCGAGGCTGACCGGGCATTCCCCTGGTGGGTTGCGCTGAGCCGCGGGGCTCGGTAGAGCTGGATCCTGTGTGCAGCAAGTGAGGGCAGCCTCCCGGGGTGTGTGGGTGGAGCCTCCACCTTACTGGGTGGGGGCCAAGGCCTCTAGGTCCCAGGGAGCTAGGCAGAGTATACCCTGGAGTGTGGTGCCGCCTGGACCCTAAGTCTGGCTGCAAGAAGTTCAGGGCTTCTGCTGTACCAGGCAAACCTGAGTGAGTCCTTGGCCTACAGTGCCGGGGCCTTGCTCCTGGCTGGGTGGGGCCCGCAAGCTCTAGGATGCAGTGCACAGGCTGCTCCACTGAAGTATGGAGCTTGCGTGCTCTGTGCTCTGGTGGGGGGAGCCCAAGCTCTCCAAGGCCCTGCAGCTATGCTGGTCAGTCCCTGATGAGCAGTCCTGGGGTCCTGGGTTGGGCTGGGCTGAGTACCTCTGTGTCCTGTGAGGCTGGCCGGGCATGCCTCTTGTGGGTCACGCTGAGCCTCAGGTCCCGGTAGAGCTGGATCCTGTGCACAGCAAATGAGGGCGGCCTCCCCTCCATTCTTTGATTGATGGGCACTTGGGTTGTTTCCAAGATCTGTCTATTACAAATTGTGTTGCTATAAACATGGGTGCACAGATATCACTGTGGTATGCTGTTTTCAATCCTTCTGGGAAAATGCCCAGAAGTGGGATAGCTGGGTCGAATGGGATCTCTAATCCTAGCTTCTTGAGGAATCTCCACACTATTTTAAAGATAACAAAATATATTAGGGTAGCCTTTATTTATATTTGATCAGCTTGTTTTGAAACCTGGAATTGCTTTCATTGTTCTGTTTTGAGTCATTTTAACCTATTTTGGTTTGTTTGATTGTATTATAACAGATGATATAGGCAACTGTTTAGAAGATAATATGAGGCATTATAGAAATAAACATTATATTACTATGTATTGCTTCCATTGTTTTATTGGTTATTGGTTTTATTCAGTACTATTTTGCTTGATTATATTAGGCCCGATGGTATGGGCAGTTATTTTGAAGACAACAAGAGGTATTACAAGCAGAAAGGAGGAAGGAAGCAAAGGAAAAGGAAAAAGACATAGATTTACATGAGAGTATACATAAGATGGTTAAAATGACTATACTACTAAATGCATTAACTATTGATAGAGAACAGTTGATACTCATATGTTTTATTTTTTATTGGTTTTATTCTGAACTATTTTGTTTGATTATATTAGGGCTGATGATATGGGCAGTTATTTTAATGACAACAAGAGGTATTCTAAGGGGAAAGGAGGAAGGAATTGAAAAGGAAAAAGGCATAAATTTATAAATAAGTATAAATAGGACAGTTAAAATGACTATATTACTAAATACACTAGCTATTGAAAAAGAACAGTTAATACTCATATAATTAAACCAATTTTACATGTCTATATCTGTTAATCTGAACAACTCCTTTGAAGGTAACAATACGCAATATTACAACTACTGTCAAATTTCAGTCATCTCATTTTATAAACCTATAATGTTATCACCTCATATTTGTTGTTGTTGTTTGTTTGTCTCTTTTGTTTTTTGTTTCTCTTTTCTGTGTCCATTTTCTCTTAAATAAAAAAATAAAAATTAAAAAATAATAAATAGATAAATAAATAAAGGAAAATGGTACCCACACACAAAAAACAACCTCAGTAGGACTCAGATGTTCAAACCGCCAGACAAATTCTTCATTTTGCAGAGCTTTCTCTGAGGATGTCACCTGTGTCTCTGTCCCTCCCATGTAGGTGACAAATGAGCTAAAACCACCTGATCTTGCAGTGAAAATTATTCCAGATGGATTCTGTGTGATTGTTCTCAGTGGAACAGAAGTCTCTTGTTTGGACTTCCAGGAAGATGACAGAGTGGTAAGCAGCATAGAACTTCTCTGAGATTTGATGTTCTGACACTGGAATATAGCAATGCAAAGAGAAGGAGGGAAGTGGGACCCCTAAACCCAGGAAGCATCTGAAGTGAGAATTGAAGCCTACAAGGAGAGCAAAAAGAGAAACTTCAACTAAGAAGAAAAAGGTGGCAGGTAGCACCTTCTCCTTGAGAGAGGACTCACTGTGTGGGAGGAGCAGTTCAAATCTGTGGACACACAGTAACTGCTGGCAACCCCAGAGGCCTCCTCAAAGAGATGAAGCAGTGCAACTGAGGAATGTACATCATGGACTGCACTGGCTGGTAAGTGGAGTGGATCTGGCTGACTCATGGGAGAGGGCTATTAGCTGGGAGCCATCTTGGAGGGAAGTCAGTTGAGCTCAGCTGTGAACAATTGCTGGCTCCATCTAGCTACTTCTAACTGAGTTCAAGTCTACCCAAGGTATGCTGACTGGTTCCAGACTCATGACCCAAAACAAGCCTGAACTTGAGGGGAAATAAAGGTGCAGACTCCCTGAGATTATCCACTATCTCTCTGTGATGCTGCTGTTGGCTTGCAGGGATAAATCAACAAGGATCTGAACTCTGTCTCCACGTGTTGTCTACCAGTGACAGCAGAGACAAGCCTTGACATGAGCATTTTTTTCTCTCTCTTTCTCTTTCCTTGCTTTCTTTGTTGGGGAGGGGTCTTTTTTCTTCATTATTTGATCTTGTTTTTATTAGTAAGAATGAGGTTTCTAGTTTTTCTGTGGTTCTTGTTCCATTCTGTTCTTCCTTTTGTCTCTTTCTTTTCTCTTTCTCTCCTATCTTCTGCACCAGTTTCCCATAATTTATATGATTCCCCCTTGTCTTTTAGTCCTGCTTCTAAACTCTTCCTTTTCTTCTATTTCTCTAACTTTTCCCCTAACTCCTTTTAAATTTTCTCCCCTCAAGGTAAAATTGCCATATTGAGAGCTTATTTACTACGTACAATTTTCTCATTTGCTTTAGATTTTATTATGTAACCAGAAATCTAGTTCACCTGGTTAAAGGTGGCAAATTAATGGTTACCTCAATTTATCATTTTCTAACCTGTGTTTGGTGCTACCGTTATTGCTGATTTTACCACTTTAACCAAAGCGACATAATTGTTCTAATGAGGTATTCTTCCTCGTATACCAAGACTGAGATTACCTAAGGGTCATAGAAAATATGGCGGGCCAGTGCTAAAGAACCAGAGGATGGGCCAAGTAGACAGCAACTTCTCATTTTCAATAAATTGAAGAGGTAGGATCTTGCAACAGACTCAAAACTCAAAAGCCAACTGCATCTATAAGGCAACTCTGAGAAGTAATCATTTCCTAAGGGTTCTAAATATGAGCAATACGTCTTTAATCCCAGCACTCAGGAAGCTGAGGTATGAGGAGCATCATGAGTTCGAGGCCAGCTTGGGCTACAACACGAGTGTAGGGCCAGCCTGAGCTACATAGTGTGACCCTGTCTCAAAACACTAGGGCTGGGAGTTTGGCTCAGTGGCTTAAGCACCTGTCTGGTAGTTGTGAGATTGTGAGTTCAATCCCCAGTGCCACAATAAATAAATAAATAAATATGAGCAATAAAGCCACTCACCATAGGCAATTTTAAAGCAATAACCCAGGAACTAAACTAAAAAAAATGAGAAGACACTTAAATAAGATGCAACACCAGATATCCAGCTCACTAAAGGCAAAACCAGTACGTAATGATGTGTAACAATCCAAAAGTCATGCATCTGACCTCTCTGAAATGGTAACAACAAAGAAAATAAACAAGGCTCTAGAAAAAAATGAAACCAGAAATATTTTCTCAGATAACTTCAGAGATGGCGACCACAATGAAAAACATGTTTAGAGATGATTGAGCAGATACAGAGTTTTAAAAAAAAATAGAGGAGCTTAGGAAAATGATGGAAACCATGAATGTCCAACATCAGAAAGAAATGGAATCCATAAAACAGATTCAAGTAGATATCCAGGAGATTAAAATTCCATCAAAAGTATCCAAAGCAGAATAAAACAATGTGAGGACAGAATCTCAGATATAGAAAACAGACTTGTGATTAGCAATCATGAAAAGAAAGATTTTGTAAAAATAACAAGAGGTCACAAGAAATCAATTCAGCAACTGCAAGATGATGCAAGGAAGAATAACATAAGATTGACTTGTGTCAAGGAAAAAGCAGGATATAGCACAAATGATATTAAAAAAACCTATTCATAGACATCATGACAGAAAACTTCCCTGGCAGGGAAATACAATATGACATCCAGATAAGCAAAGCATATAGAACTCTAATTAGCTATGATAAAAATAATCTACTCCAAGGCATGTAGTATTCAGAAATTCAACACAAAAATAGGATTCCAGAGCTGGGTGTGGTGATATATATCTTTAATCCCAGCACTTGGGAGGCTGAAGCAGGAGGCTGGTTGTGAGTTGGAGGTGAGAGTGAGTTCAAGGCCAGCCTGAACTGCATAGTGAGAACCTGTCTCAAAAAACAGGATCAGGGATTTAGCTCAGTTTTGTAAGTGCCTGCCTGGCAGGCACAAGGTTGTGTGTTCTATCCCCAGTACCAAAATAAAATAAAAATAAAAATAAAATAAAAATAGGATTCCAGAAATTCAACACAAAAACAGAATATTAAAAGCTCTTAGAGAAAAGAAACGAATTGCCTATAAAGGGAAGTCCATCAGAATCATAGCTGACTTTTCAACACAAACTCTCAAGTCAAGTAGAGTTTGGAGTAAAGTATTTCAAGTCCCCTCCCAAGAAAAACCTCCAACCCAAATTAATATACCCCACCAAACTATGTTTTAAAATTGATAAAGTACTTCCATGACAAAGAACACCTGAGGAAATTCATGAACACCAAACAAGCAATCCAAAATTTCCTGAAGGACATTCTAGAAAGAGATGACAAGGACTACAGTTCCATGAACCTCAACACAATGAATTCACAAGGAAAGGAAAGCAGCTGCATAGAAGGAGGGAAAAAAGGAGTCAACAACAGGAAAATAACATGACAAGGCTAAGTCAATACATAACAAGTTATAACCATCAATATTAATGGTCTCAGCTGGGCGTGGTGGCGCGTGCCTTTAATCCCAGCACTCGGGAGGCTGAGGTAGGAGGAGCGTTGTGAGTTCGAGGCCGGCCTGGGCTACAATGCGAGCACAAGGCCGGCCTGAGCTACATAGTGCGACCCTGCCTCAAAAAACTAGGGCCAGGAGTTTGGCTCAGCGCCTTAAGCATCTATCTGGCAGGCGCGAGTTTGTGAGTTCGATTCCCGGTGCCGCAAAAAAAAAATAAAAATAAAAAAATAAAAAAATAAATTAATGGTCTCAGTTCACCAATCAAAAGAAACAGACTGACAGAATAAATCAGGATACAAGATCCAACAATATACAGCATACAAAAACACATTTAATTCAAAAAGAAATTCATAGACTGAAAGTCAAATGATGAAGAAACAATACTCCATGCAACAGAAAACTGGAAAAACCAGAGGTAGCTGAAAAAGTAGATTTCAAGACAAGACTGATTAAGAGAGACAAAGGTCACTACATCCTTATAAAGGAAACAATCCAAAAGAAGCAATAACAATCATAAATGTATAAGCAGCCAATGCCAATACACTCAACTATATAAAAAATATTGGACAGGAAAAACCAAATAAGCACAATTGTTTTGGGGTATCTCAATACCCGCTATCACAAATAAACAGATTAATGAGATAAAAATATCAATAAAGAAGAACTGAACCAAACTTTTGAACAAATGGACTTAGTAGATGTCTACAGAAGTTCCACCTCACAACTTCAGAATATACATTCTTCTCAACTGTACACAGGATGGTCTCAAAAATAAACCACATAATAGCCCATAACACATACTTAAGTAAATACAAAGGAATTGAAATTATTCCATGCATATTATCACACAATAGTGCAATGAAAATGGAAATCAATGACAAAAGAAAGCACATAAACTACATGAACACATGGAAATAAAATAACACTGTCTTGAACAACCAATGGATCACAAATGAAATTAAAGAAGTCAGCTTCTACAATTAAATGATAATGCTGATACAACATACTGAAACTTATGGGACACAATAAAAGCAGTCCTAAGAAGCAAATTTATAGCAGTGAATTTTCACATCTAGCAAACAGAATGTACTAAAACAAACAATTTAATGTTAAACCTCAAGCTTCAGGTAAAAGAAGAGCAGGTCAAGCCCAAAGTTCATACAAGGGAGGAAATTATAAAGATTAGAGCAGAAATTAATGTAGCAGAGACTAAGAAAACAATACAAAAAATCAATGAATAGAAGAGTTGGTCTTTGAAAGACTAAATAAAATCAACAAACCCTTAGCCAACCTTACCAAAAAAAAAAAAAAAAGATTGAAATCCATGCAATTACAAAACAAAGGATGAAATGACAATGGATCCTGCAGAAATCCAGATCATCTATACCTACTTTGAGAACTTGTATTCTAATAAGATGGAAAATACGTAAGAAATAAACACATTTCTAAATACATATGAATTACCAAAGTTGAATCAAGAAGATATAAAAATCTTAAATAAATGAATATCAATTAAAAAAATTGAAGACATAATTAAAAATCTTCCAACCAAGAAAATCCCAAACTCTGATAGATTTGCTGCTGGATTCTACAAGAAATTTAGAGAAGACTTAATACCACTACTTCTCAAACTCTTTAATGAAATTAAAAGGCAAGCAATACTCCCAAATTTATTCCTGGAAGCAAGCATTACCCTGATAGCAAAGCCAACGAAGGACTCAACTAAGAACGAGAATTACAGGCCAATTTCTCTAATGAGCATACATGCAAAACTCCTCAATAAGACACTGGCAAACAGAATGCAACAAATCATCAAGAAGATTATACATCATGACCAAGTAGGCTTTATCACAGGGATGCAAGGATGGTTCAACATATGCAAATCAGTAAGTGTAATATACCATATTAACAGAGCCAAGGACAAAAACTATGTAATCATCTCAATAGATGCAGAAAAAAAAGTTTGACGAAGTACAATACTTATTCATGATAAAAACCTTACAGAAAATTGGAATAAAAGGTCTTTACCTTAGTCTGATAAAAGCCATCTATGACAAAGCAATAGCCAACATCATACTAAATAGACAAAACCTAAAAGTTTCTAAAATCAGGAACAAGACAAGGGTGTCCACTGTCTCCACACTTATTCAACGTAGTCCTGGAAACTTTAACTGGGGCAATTAGACAAGAGAAAGAAATAAAATGAATAATAATAGGAAAAGAAGAAGTTAATTTATTGTTATTTGTAGATGACATGATACTCTACACACAAGACGCCAAAAACTCCACTAAAAAACTGCTAGATTTAGTAAGCAAATTCAGTGTTGTAGCTGGATACAAAGTCAACACTCAGAAATCAATAGCCTCCCTGTACACAAAAAACAAACTTACTGAGAGACAAATTAGGGAAACAA
>RJWM01046047.1:0-12495 GCA_004363535.1 Dasyprocta punctata
AAAAAAAAAAAAAAAAAAAAAAAAAAAAAAAAAAAAAAAAAAAAAAAAAAAAAAAAAAGATAATAGGAAGTAGAGGAATAGTCCTTTCTCAGACTGGAAGGGAATCAAGAGATGGAGCAGGGAGAGAGGGATGTACCAACGACTCACAAAGAATCTAAACATTACAAACTTCACATACTACAAACACGTACTGATAAAAATAAAGAAATGGGACGTCTATACTCAGAATATGTGTAACCCATTGAGATTAGTGCTCTCACAATCACCTTTTCAGTACTCTTTTAATCCAATCAAATTAACAAGCAAGATTAACTACACAATTTAGCGGTGTTTAATTAGGTTTAATGAAGGGTGAGTTTAATAAGGAGAAAGTGAGTTCACAAGCGAAGACAAGCTATTGGGCAGGATGGGATAGGAAATGCTTCATCTCAGTTTGACCTCTGGAGTTCATATAATACTTACTGTATCACAAGAAGTGACATTCATTGCTTTATTAATTTTCTTTAGTAACCACACTTGAAATTAGAAATTAGTCCTTTATAATACATTTATTTCTACAAAAGCATGTATAATAACCCAGGAAGTGATATTTTAAGAATCACTAAACTTTCTGAGGGGAAAAACTTCCTTCTTACATGAAATGTCTCATTCTGGAAACTCACCCTTCTTTCCCTGAACCCCAGTATTGGGATAAAGAAGACAAATGCCTGTTGCATATATTACTTGATAACTATAGAAAAAAAAACTTCTACATTCTGAAGTGGCCAGTTTGATATGATTTATAAAATCAGCCAATATAATGCTTTGCTTTGTCACAAGAGTCTCCAGAGGATATGATTAACTACCCTGGTATAGACAGTAGAACCTTTGGGAATCAGAATGGTTCTTTACCTTTTCTCGGTAAAGATTTCATGTTCCAGTCAGATATGAACTGTGAGGATCCCTCTGCCCTCTTAGGCAATGTTTTAAGGCAGATAGCTATGAGGACTCCCCATAGTTGTTCGATGGCACTTGTGCCCATATTTTCCCCCTTAGTGTATTAGTGAAATACATACATTGGAATCTACTAGATGCCCGTGTGCTCTTCTTTGTAAAATTATAATTGATGTTTGCATGTTCTTTTGAATTAGGTACATATTTTCTTTCCTTTGCTTGTCACTTTCATTCCTACTTTTCATTCATGTTTCCTTTCATTCCCACTTTACTGTAAATACTAAGCCACCTCAGCAGAGATTTTGGTAATCATAAAAAGGAAGACTAGTTAAATACCTCCTTGTAGAAAGGAAAGAGATAGAGATAAGGAAGGTTGTTCAAAGGGATATCAATTAGATCAGGCAAAAATATTTGTAGGACTATAAAGGGAAATTTTTTGGAAGAATATAATTATTATTATCTTCAAATAAGTTTTTTTTTAATTAGGAATATGAGGGCAAAGTGGCTAATATGGAGAATTGATTAAATATTTAGGTATTTCAGGATGCAAACCCAACTACCTGCTACCAGGTAAACCTGTTGATGAGTTATTAAAAGGTGGGCCTTAGCTGAAGGAAGTGAGTCATAGGAACGTAACATTGGGGATTATATCCAGTCCCTGGTCCTTTCTCTTTGGCTTTTCCCCTTCGTCCTGATTCCTGACCACCAATGAGTCATCAGTTTTCCTCTATCAAACCCTTCAACTGTGCTATTTCTGCGCTGGAGCCAGCTGACCATGGACGGAAACTGTGAGCCAAAACAAACCTCTCCTCCTTTAAGTTGTGATGCCAGGTGTGTTGTCCCAGTGACGAACAGATGACTAATACACAAGTGGAGACATTTAGCACAACGTGGAAAAGAAACAAAACATCATTCTGCTTTTGAGGTGTTCCCTTAAACTATCCACAAAACTATAAAATATAACAACGCAGGTGCAAGAGCAGCATACGCAGAGTAACGTAGGGTTCCCTGTCTCTGCAGACCCATGCAAGTTTCAGATCAACAAAATTCCAAGGGAAAAGAATGCTGGACTAAAAGGCGAAAAACGGGTCTAGAACCCTGAACCCTGTCACTCATTGCCTGGGTAACCCTGAGCAAATCACTGCTCCTCGCTGCGTGAACAGATTAGATTGGATTGAAAAGCTCCCCCTTGGCTGAAATGTCTTTGTTTTGGGGTTGTTTGTTTGTTTGTTTTTGTTTTGACACAAGGGTCTCCACATAGTGCTCACACTTGTCTGGAATTGAGCTCAAGTGATACTCCTGCCTCAGCTTCCAAAGTCGCTAGGGCTACAGGCACACACCACTGAACGCGCCTGAAAGAAAAGTATTTGTTATTCCTTGTAGAATTTAATAAGAAGAATAACAAAGCCTTGTTGCTGTATTCTGTAATGGTTGTGGTTTAAATTATTAGGTAGCTTCTGAGATTTTCATTCTGATGGTGTTCATTATGACAGACTGTTCAAGGTATCATTAACAGAGCCTTTACACACGTACAAAATACTGAGTTAAAAAAACAATTTGCATATGGTAGAATTTAACATGAAAATGCCCTAGGATTTCAGCTTAGGCAAGGTGTAGATAAAATGGTTAAAACTTTAAACCTTCTCAAGAGAAAAGCACAAACATATCTCGCGTGCAATTTTAGAAACCTCACGGAAACTTACATTTGCTGTTGAGAAAAAGTGAGATTTGAACATGAGAAGAAATAAGGAAGCATTGCCTAAATGAGCTGGCTACCTGGCCAGCAGACAAGGATACCTGTGTGGTGTCGTGCTTCAAATCTAAGTACATCATATTTGCAGCCATCACCTGATTAGGCAACAGAACTTATCGCCAGTCTCCAACTGGAACTCTGCAGCCTCAGGAAGCTGGAAAGTGAGACAGCATTTATAATCATAGTTAAGCTTTTAAAAACATCCACAGAGCTGTTGCATTCACTCATTTGGAAAAGAAAATATTTTTCATTTTCATTCAAAAGTCAGTTTCCTTTCTTACTTAAAAAAAAAAAAATAAAAAACTCCAACATAAGAAATGATGAGATGCCCTCTTCTGTTTCTAAACAGTTAATGCAGGGCCTTTGAATACTGGTGATTTGAAGAATTTCCATTAAATTGTAAACGCAGCAGGATTTTAAAATCTGAAAGCATTTCTATTGACCTCCAGTGGTTGGAATATCTCCTCATGCAACAGAACTTCCTCTTTGCCAATTAAAAAGCCCTCATTTCTCTCTGTGTGTAATAGTACACCCTGTTCCTGGCTGAGAAGAAAACAAAATTAACCTTGAGCTGGTGGCTGCCCGCCTGATTTCCCTGGGTGAGTGAATGAGCTCACGAAATGTATAAATAATGTGCCCCAGTCTCCTTGTTGCTCAGTTTTTTCATATTGATTGCCTAGAAACCTGGAGCACGATTCCAAACTGCTAATGTGTTAATATTTTCACCAACGATGTAACAGTAAACCCCAGAAGGATGAAACAAACTTCCTCTTCTGTTAGCAGAATTTTGGCATGCAACTTGCAAACTTTGACAAATTATGCAAAGAAACAAATGAAAAAGGACTGCTACAGATCTAAATTGAGGTGCTGGCGCACAGTTATTTCCGTGGAACTACCATTGGGCTGCTGCCAGTTGCATCTGGGCAGGAAGGAAATGCAAATTAAAAGGAAAAATTAGGCCATTTTAGAGCAAAGTGAATTTTCAGCAAAAGCTCAAGGCTGACGCTAAAGAATAAAGAAGGTATTATTCAGTTTTAAATTGGATTGATTGATTCTTTTCCTCAGTTATTCTAAACTGTGTCTTTCACTCTTCCCCCAGAGTCACTGAGGTGTTTTGATAAGGGCTCATTATTTCCACAGCACCAGTTCTCATCTTCATTACTTCATACAACCTCTTTCAGTAACTACAGAAAGTGATTTTGACCTTACATAGACCCATAACCTTTACTGAAATCAAAGCTAGTTGCATTTCTTTTCAATGTCTTTTAATCATCTTCAAAACTAAACAAGTATCTTTAATGTAGAAAATCAGTTCTCAAATCATAACTAAATGTTACATCTTTCTACTGCTTTACCAATCCTATGAACTTCAGATTCCCTACTCGTTAAGTCCAGATCCCTACACCTGTCTCAGTTATATCAAGTGCCTCCCATGAGGAAATGAGATAATGCAGGACTTAGTGGGTGTATTACATGTACTAGACAATGTTTTCCCCTTTTTGTTTACTAGCTCATTTAATCTTCACAGTAACGTCAAATGATAGAGGATATTTGTCTTAGTTACTCACTTCTCTCATTACTGAGACAAAACACTTGACACCTAAAGTTAAAGGGAGAAAGGTTTACTTTGCTCAAAGTTGTTAGAGGTTTCAGTTCAGATTGGGCTGACTCCAGGGCAAGGTGGTATGGCAGAGGGGGATCACAGAAGAGAAACAGTTCACAGCAGGAAGAAGACAGTAAAATCAACAAGCAAGGGGGAGATAAGCTTCTTTCTGTCCTTTATATTGTATCCAGCCTACCAGGATTAGAGTGGTGCCAATCCAATCAGTGGAATGATTTAGCAATCACCCACCCTTAATCCTAGCACTCTTAATCCCAGCATGGCACCACAAATCAATCACGCACTCTAGGTTCAACCACCTCTGAAAAAGCCCCACCTATAACTGCATGAGGCTTTGAGGGGACATCTAGACACAAACCATAATGATAGTCTGTCCCCACTTCACAGATAGAAAAACTGAAGTAGAAAAACTGCCTAAGCATTTTAGTACAAAGTGGAATCGCTGGGGTGCAAACCCAGGTAGCCTGGTTCCAGAGCTCACATTCTTTACAACTATATATACAACCTTCCAGAAAGGTTATAGAGTCATTACTCATTTATTCATCAGCTACTTATTGAACACCTACCATAAACAACACACTGATTATGACCAGAGATTTTCAGATCAGTAGAGTTTTCATAACTGTTCATTGTCACATCTTCACTTTTTCCATCCTATAGTGAATAAAGAAAAAGGGACTAAGAAGAAAACAAGGAGACTCTAAGCATAACGTTTTGAATGTTTTCAAAATTGTCACACAGAACCTTGAACTGCTACACCTCGAATGGGAGGCCTTGTTTGCAAGATGGAAGAGTTGGAAGGGGGAGGAGGCAACGATGTGTAGCAGACGCTGTCCCCCTCCAGAGGGAAGTGTGGAGGAGGGAAGGTGGCAGCAGAGACAAGCTGAGAAAAGCGGGGACTGCTGAGCTCACTGAGCAGCGAAATCAATGCGCTTCAAACCTCAAACCGCTGACACCTCATCCTCAGACATCTTCACCTAGGTGCTAGATGATCCAAGAAGACAACGCTTGTGAAAGCACATCCTGGACGGGGAGGTGCTCTACAGGGTTAGAGATAATGAGGAAACATTAGAAAGTAACTTCCAGTGACTTCCAACCTCAACAAGGACTTCACAATTGTACCATATAAGAGACAACAATGAAATCTTTACTTTTTTAAATGAAAGAAGAGGGACTCAAGTCCCCAAATTTACCTATAGTCATCAAGAAAAAAATCATTTTTTAATAATACTATGCATTTAATTACATTAATTTTATTTTGTTCTGTTTGTTTGTTTGTTTTGTTTGAGACAGAATCTCCCTGCACAATTTAGGCTAGGCTTGAACTCACTCTAGCCCAGGCTAGCCTCAAACTCATGACAGTCCTCCTGCCTCAACTTTCTGAGTGTTCATCCCTCTCGAGTGGAATTACAGCATGCCTGGCTACCATTAATGTTAATAATTAATATCAGTTAATAATTAATGTTACTTAATGTTAATAATTTTAACACTAATAAAGATTTTTCTTACAAAGAAATCTCATCAATTAGCTCTATATTGTACCATAAATACACACACACACACACACACAGCATGTGTGCGAATGTATATAAACCATGCTAGCAGGGTGTGGTGGTGCATGACTGTAATTCCAGCACTCAGAAGGCTGAGGCAGGAGGATCACCACAAATTGGAGGCCAGCCTGGAATCCATAGTGAGTTGAAAGCCAGCCTGAGTTTGAGCAAGATTCTGTCTCAAGAAACTTAAAAAAAATTTTAAATAAATGATTCTAGCCCTGAACTTGCCAATAACCTTCATGAACATAGATGGAATAGGTGAGAGGTTCACCAAGTTCATAGTTATCAATCAAGCAGTCCAAGGGTAATTTCAAACCCCCAGGTTCAGACATGTACGCAAAACAACAAACTCAAAACCATCTCAGAAAAGCAAAAGAGTCAACAGAAATAACTACAAACATTTTCAAAAGTGAAGTTGAGGTGTGAAAGGTATATATGATTGCAAAATTGAAAGGTAATTTGAAGCTCTATTGTCAGTGCCATTTTTCTGCCCAGCAAGGTTAAGAAGTAGAAAGGTGATGAAAGGCATCTAACATAGTGGTTCCTGGAAACTTTTCAAACTCATCTTTGGAAAGACTTACTGGTCTAAAAGGAGGTTTCATGTACCAAGAGGGATTTAGGTCTCATCTCAAAAAGCAACTCAAAATAGAATGCTGTCAACACACTGGCTACTAAGGCTCAGCAAAGGAAGATATAAACTGTGCAGATTTTTGGAGTATATTTTCTTCCAAAGGTAGAGGCATAGGATCACAGATTCTTGCCAAATTGTTTAGAGATGTAGACACTTCATTCACAAAGGTCTTGTACCTTTCAATTGCAGTTTTCAGTGTCCAGAAGGTTAGTATCAAGTGAGTGATAATATTTTCTTTTTGTTATGGTTCTGAAATCTGCCTCTATATAACTCTTATCTGTTGATCCTAGAATTTCTTGAATAGTGCTTAGCCATGAAGGTCTTGAAAAATCAAGATAATTATCAGTCCCTCTCCATGCCTGTTCTCTAAAATAAATATTTATATAAGTGCCTCAGCCATTTTTCTCACCACTGGAATAACCTACCCAACACCCATAGCTTTAATTTTATTCTGGCACATGTTTCAGACCACTGTCAGCTGGCTCTAAGGCGGGGCAGCTTGGCCAAGGAGAGCTGCGTGGGGCATAGCAGACAGGAAGCAGAGAAAGTGAAGGGAGGAGCTGGGGAGAGAGATAAACCCTTCTAGGCCACACCCCAAGTGATCCTCCCTTTCCAACAAGACGCTACCTCCTAATAGCAAGTTATCTACAGGTCCACATAATCCAATCACCCTTTAAAAGCCCCACTTTTGAGAACATGAGACTTTGTGGGAATATCTAGATATAAACAATACACATGGCTTCTAGATCTTTCAAAAAACCCAAAAGGCTATGTTTTGGCATTCAACAGCCTGCCTAAGAATCACATAGAATATTTATGAAAGATGAAACTACCAACCCCCAAATAACCCCCATGTTCTGATTTAATAAGAATATGTGGAATGGCCCCTACACCAGAATGTGTAACTCTCCCCTCCTGCTGCAGATGGTCCAAGACCCACACTTGAGAAATTATGCCAATGTGTTCTTGCCATGTTGAAATGTGTCAAATACTGGGTATGGCACTACAAACTCTTTCCTACTAATTCAGGGTCAATAGAGACCATTGGCCTCTCTGATCTGAACATACAATACATGCTTATTTCCGAAGCCCCACCTCTTTTGGAAGCCACTTAAGAGTTTGGCTGACAGTTGAAGAAAAAGGGAGTATAACTAGTAATGTTTTTATCTCAGCAAATGGTAAGATTTTATTTCACTATCAAATTGCATAAAAGCTAAGGGGGTAAATGAAGCATGTGTATCTCAATACCTCAACTGTAATTACTGCTTTAAGGTATAAAATAAGCTTTAACTCAATGTTTTTCATTTGTTTCATCGGATTATGCTTTTTATGTAATGCCAATACTTAAATCATAAATATATTCCTGATTTCTTTCCAGCAGAAAATCACATGAGAAGACAATAAGATGAAACTAAATTTTAATTCCGTGGTATTTGAGATAATTGAATGAAATATTTTGCCAATTCTATTCTTCAGGAATATAGCTAAAGAGCTCATTAACAATGATGTCTAAGTGAGTGTGTTTTTTCTATAACCCTAATCAGATTTGTGAACATTGTGTTTGGATTATTAAGATTGGAGCAAATGAAACTTAAAATCAAATTTTGGGTCTAGAATCTAGGCCTACCCAAGCATATCCACAGCCTATGAATAGTCTTACACACTGATTTCTTTGTTATTTAAAGTCTTCTTTACTATTACTATAGTCTTCAAAAAATTATTTACTAATTTAAAACAGTTATTTTATACACATGCTCCTACTTTTGATCTAAGACCATCCTGTCAATATGCATTCTGACTCCAGTTTTCACAGGTTTATGGACAATAACAAGATCCTCACTTCATGAAAGCAAGGATCAGAACAAATGGAGTTTTTAACTGGGGTCAAATGACAAGAGACACAGTTTTCTACCTAGCAAAATAATAAATTGAGAAGTAGAAACTCCAAATGCAAGGAGCTGGGAGCAAGGCATGAAGCAAAGTGAGCTATTACTATGACTCAGCTCAGCTTATGATCTGTGTCCTGGCCAGATATCTAACATCTCCAATAGAAGTAAGTCCTTGCCTCAAATTGTTGTGTGACTACTAGAATAGAGACTTCACTTTTCCCTGGTTGAGACAGAGAAATTTTGAATGAAATTAGTTCAGTAGCCACATGGGTTCAGACACTCCAAAAAAAAATTTATTAAAAATAAAACAAATACTGATTATCAGTATTTGTTTTTAATTTTTCTTCTTAAATGATTATATATCTACATAGAGTTGCAAAAATAGTTCAGTGTTCCCATATATTCATCAACAAATTTCCTCCATTAATAACAATATATAAAATAATAAGACAATACCATAATTAAGAAATTGATATCTATCATGATTTAAATCTAAAATGGCCCCCAAAGCCTCATACATTTGGAGAGTTATTGGATCATGGGAAGAAAAATTGACTTGCAGTTGAAATGCTTTGCCTAGAAGGGTTTGTTTTTCTCCCCAGTTCAAAGTTGCAAAAATGAAAGACTTTGTTTTGAGAAGAAAGCCTCAGGGCACTCTGCTTGAGATTTGGTTCACAATGCTCAACTATCCAGGCACTCAGACACCTCTGCAGTTATTCTCTAGTCAAAGGGCTCAGCTAATGCTCAAGCTGGCAGCAGATTGGCATCATCCATGTGATGCTGGTTTTACAGACATGCAGAATGCAAGAATTGTGGGGTCAGGAAAGCTTCCATCAGATTTCAGAAGAAGGCCAGGGAGGTCAGATGGTGGACCCCTGTGAGAGCAATACATAAAGATGTGAGAGTGAAGCCAAAAGTACAGTGGGGACCCAAAGAATTGGAGAAGTCAGAAAAATGGAACAGCAAAGGAAAGCCAAAAGCAGTAAGCAAAGCCAGCCCAAAAGAGAAGCCAAGAATGCTGCAAACAGTGGCAATGCCATAGGGATGGAGCTGTCCAAGCCCTTTGGATTTCACATCTTGCCACAGCTTGCCCTAGGTGCTGGACAAGGAAATACAGAATTTAATGTTTCCCCTGCTGGGTTTCAGTCTTCCTTTGGACCCATTGGTTTCTTTCCCCCATTCTTCCCTTTAAGTGGAATAGGAATGTTTATCTCATGCTATTGAATGTCAGCAGTATTTAACTTTTTTATTTTTACAGGGGTTCACAGCTAAGAGTATGCTTTGGGTCTCAGAAGGGACTTAGGCTTGGGCTTTTTTGCAATATTGGAACTGTTAAAATTTGGTTACTCTGAGCCAGGTGTGGTGGTGGATGCCTTTAATCCCAGCACTCGGCAGGCTGAGGTAGGAGGAGCGTTGTGAGTTTGAGGCCAGCTTGGGCTACAATGTGAGGGCAAGTCTGGCCTGAGCTACATAGTGCTACCCTGCCTCAAAAAACCAGGGCTGGGAGTTTGGCTCAGTGGCTTAAGCGCCTGCCCTGGCAGGTGCAAGGTTGTAAGTTCAATCCCCGGTGCCGCAAAAAAAAAAAAAAAAAAAAAAAAAAAATGGTTACTCTCAAAATAGACTGAATGTATTATGCAGAAAGAAATGCATGTGAGTCTTTTGGGGGCCAGGGGTGGCATGCTATTATTTAAATCTAAAATGGACCCCAAAGATTCACGTGTTTGGAAGATGATTAAATTATGGGGGCAGTATAGCTGGCTTGCTGTTGGGGATTGGGGTTTGATCAGAGATGTGTCACTAGGGCGATGGCCTGGAAGAGTTTATCTCTCTCCCCAGTTCCTACCTTCATGTTCTGTGTTTCCATTCTGCCATGACAACCTGTGTTGGAGCCAGTCAAATATGAACTGAAAAGCAAGCCAAAATAAACCTCTCCTCCTTTAACTTGTTGGTGTCAGGTATTTCGTCCCAGCAATAAAGAAAGTGATTAAAACAACACAGGTATAATCCATAAGCTACTCTGTTTTTTCATACGTTCATTTGTATGTTTCTTTGTATGTATATATAATTTTGTGCAATTTTGTCATATACTTAGATTTATGTCTACTATCAAGCTTTAAATCTCACGAATATTGTGATTTATTTTTTAAATCTCCATACGGTTGGTGAGTTTATTGAATTAGTATTGTAATGAAGTTCAACTTCACTATTATTCAAACAATTCTATTTAAACTTTTAAGATATACTGTTTGCCTTTTTAA
The DNA here is from genome assembly GCA_004363535.1 of Dasyprocta punctata. Classification (NCBI taxonomy): domain Eukaryota; kingdom Metazoa; phylum Chordata; class Mammalia; order Rodentia; family Dasyproctidae; genus Dasyprocta; species Dasyprocta punctata. Next base: position 10,642 of record RJWM01046047.1, read on the forward strand.
TCAGTGAAGATTTATAAATGATAATATCCACTCGTACATTCTGATAAGCCTGAAATTCTCATACACTGCTAGTTGGAGTCAAAATCAGTGCCACCTTTCTGAAAACAAATATTTATCATGGGCCATTTAATGTTTTGTACCTTCTGGAGTAGCTCTCCTTTTAGAAAAGTCCTGTGAAAATAATCATATAATTGGATCAATATTATGAGAAAAAATTTGTTGGCCAGTTGTATTTCTTCATCTGACAAGAATCTATTCATTTCAGATGCTCATTTTTTGATTGGGTGTTTAAATTTGGGGAGGTCTAGTGTTTCTGAGTTCTTTCTATATTCTATATATTAGTTCTTTGAGGTGTGGTTGGCAAAAATTTTCCCATTCTGTCAGTTATCTTGTTGCTGGTTTTCTTTGCTATGCAAAAGTCTTTTAATTTTATGTAATTCCATTTGTTGATTCTTGTTATTATTTCTTGTGCAACCAGGGTTTTATTCAAAAAGTCTTTGCCTATACCCACATCTTCAAGAGTTTTACCTATTTTGTCTTCCAGCAGATTGTTTCTCAGTTCTAATGTTGAGATATGTGATTTGTTTTGATTTTAATTTAGTTCATGGTGAAAGATACGGGTTTAAATTCAACTTTTGACATGTGGATAGCTAGTTTTCACTACACTTCTGTTACAGAGGCTATGTTTCCTCCAGTGAAGGGATTTAGCCCCTTGTCAAAGATAGTGTAACTGAGTATATCTAGAGTTGTTTCTGTAATCAGTAATATCTAACATATCATAATCAATTGGTATGTACTCCTTGGATGCAAAATTGGCTCAGTATTTCAAAGTTAATCACTGTAATAAAAAGCTAAAGATGAGAAACTGAATGCAAAAAAGCATCTCAGAAGTCAACACTTATTCATAATAAGAAAACTTTCAGTAAAACGGGAATAGAGGAGTATTAACTTGATAAAGAGCATCTATTAACATCAACTGCATCAGCAAAACTCTAAAGTTAACATTACATTTCATGGCGAAGGATAGGATGCTTTTTCCCTAATATTAAAAACAAAGCAAGGATGTTCATTCTATTACTTTTATTGAAGATGGTGCTGTAAATTCCAGCCAATGCAATAGAGCAAGAAAAGAGAAAAGAAAAGTTGGATGTAGTGGCACATGGTTGTAATCTTGGCACTCTGGGTGGCTGAGGCAGGAGAATCACAAGTTCACGCTCAGCCTGGACAACTCAATGATTTAAAGACCCTTTCTCAAAATAAAATATGTTTAAATTGGAGAGAGAGTAGGGATGTAACTCAGTGTGGAAGCTGTGGGTTGAATTCCTAGTACCAAAAATGAATGAGAGAGAGCAAGAGTGAGAGTGAGAGAGAAAGAGAAGGGAGGGAGAAATGGAAAAGCATTCAGATTAGACAGGAAGAAATAAAACTGTCTGTATTTGCAGATGGTATTATTATCCATGTAGAAAGTTCCACAGAATCTATTTTAAAACTCCTAGAAGTGTTAAATGAGTTCAGCAAGTTGTCAGGATATAAGATATACTTTACAAAATCAACTATTTTTGACATGCTAGTGATGAACATATTAACATGAAAATTTTTAAGTATAATACCATTTATAATCACTCAAAAATGAAACACTTATATATAGATTTAACAAATTTTTTTTTATTTAAGAGAAAATAGATACAGAAGCTAGAAATAAAAGTCAAAAAAGACAGACAAACAACAACAACAGATCTGATATGATAACATTGTAGGTTTACACACTGAGGTGGTTGAAGTTTGGCAGTAGTTACAATATTGCATATCATTACCTTCCTAGGGGTTGGGGATATTGACAGATATAGACATGTA
>RJWM01046048.1:0-12475 GCA_004363535.1 Dasyprocta punctata
AGTTTCCCTTAGTTTGTGATCAGTTAAGTATACAAGCAACTTAGGAAATACAAGCAAGTGCTTAAATTGTTTTGATAGTGTCTTAGTTGAACTTAGTTTCTTAATTAGCTTTAGAATAGAGCACAGCTCAGAACAAAGCATCAGAAATGAGATATAAATGGTGTAATAAGGAAAACATGGAGTAGAAAGACATTGTTTTATTTTTTGAGACAAAAAAGGTTAAAGTCACAATGGTGTGAACACATGGAATACCCTGCCTGTCAGAGTAACATTTATATACTGGGTGTTGAGTAAAACACCAGTGTACCAATGGTACTTAATTAGTCTTTTTGTATGAATTAGAATTGAAGGAATCATTTAAGAGAAACAAAATAGCACAAAAAACAAACTTAATAATCCTTCTAATTGAAAAGGACCTAAGAAACTCCCTCTGCTGTTATTCAGCTTAAGAATTTGGCCTGGGTATATCAAGGCAGTGTTAAGAAATCTTAGTTGACTTGGTGATAGTTTAGGCAGAATCTTCAGTTGTTAGACTACAGGAGCAGAAGAACAAGGTCAAAGTAGGACTCATCAAATACAAGTTCAGATACCTTCTATCTAAAGCATCTAAAGAACCGAAAGATCAACACTAAATGTCACTATGTTATATGGGATGACAGAAGTTGGAATGAAAGTACTTACTTGCAGCAATAAAATTAGGACTTTAGTTGGAAAATTTCCTTGAAAATATTGCTATTTACTCAGAAACTACAGTGTAAGTACAATATGAATTATACAAGTTTCAACAATTAGATGTATGTGTAATGGAAAAATATTTATGTGTAAAGATAGCATACATAAAATATTTTAGGCATGTTAAAGTACATATAAATATTCATTATAATTAAAATCATTTCTGTATCATTATATATCAGGAATGTTTAAACATTAAGAATAAAATGACATGGAGGCTATTGAAGGCAGATTTAAACTCAATTTTATTCAAAGTTGTGCTCATTAAAAGAAATGATAACTCTGCAGTTCCTATCTCTGTTTCACTGTCACTCTACCTCTGTGTCTATCTTTCTCTCCTCTTGCACTATATTTTTTCTCATTAATTCTCTAACTCATTCCCATTGTTTTGGTTAATATCTAGATGTCCCCCAAGAGTCTTATGTGGTCACAGGTGGTGCTTTGGGCAGGTGATTGAGTGATGGGGTTCATAGCTGACTTGCTGTTAGTAGGTGGGGTTTGGTTGAAAGAGGAGGTCACTAGGAGCTGCCCTGAAATGCTGTCTCTCCTTTCCAGGCTCACCACTGAATCTCTGTCCCTGCTTCCAGGTCACTGTTTTCCATACCAAGAGCAGTTTTCCCCTACCCAGGCCCTTCCTCTCTGCTTTCCTGCATTGGAGCTGCAAATCATGGACTAAAAATGAGATTGAGTATAAACCTCTCCTCCTTTAAATTGAAGGCTTCAAGTATTTTGTCCCAGTAACAAGAAAAGTAACTGAAACACCCACCTTAGCCATAGAAGTTCTTTCTCCATGCTCCATTGGTAGTTCTCTTACAGTATGTCACTGTAGCTAAACCTCTCATCCCTTGAGCCCTGGATAAAACGATTACTGTAATTTTCCAGATTCTTTTTTATGAGGAGTCAACCACTGTGTTCAAAATGCCAGTGCTGTGTTGCCATATCCCAGACGGGTCTCTGTTCTAGTGGAAGCTCTTGGCAAGAATCTCTTCCTTATCAGGTAAGACTGTGGACTACTTTTCTCCCCCCTATATTATCTTTTTGTTTCTTTTATTTTTAAAAAATCATTTGCCAACTACTGTATCTAATACTCTGACATTAAAGTGACTGTTTTCTATGATCCAACAAACAACTTATTTCCTTTGCCTGGGTGTCCTGGATGATCTATTTAGGTTAGTTTAACCCATAATAAGCAAATCTAGTTTTTATCACATGCTTAGATATTTTTATTTTCCTTTGTATTATTAGACTGTTCTCTTTTGTTTTGATTACTACAGAAAATACGCAACATATATTTTCATGTTCAAAATGACCAAATTGAACACATAAAGATTCTTGGGAATATATGAGGTTCTATTATAGTAATAGCAGAAAGAACTTAATTACAGAATCATACTACCTTTTTGTGCTTCCATTTGATGATAAAAGCAAGCCAAAGAACACATACACACATACACACACACACACACACACACAACAAAATGACCATGAATTCAATTAACTTCAAGACATTGCAATAGCAGTTGTGTGTCTCTTGTTGTAAAAGTGACAGATGGTTGGAGTTATATATTTTTCTCAAAATTAGTGTACATTGAGAAAAGACAAGATTATTAACTATGGAGAAGACATTCAAATTAATATGTGGCCTCATAAAGCTCACTTCCCACAATGACTATGATTAAAAACACGATTATAGTTTTCATTACTATAAAATATTGCAGAGTAAGATAATTTGAGTATTTAATTTTTTGAATAGGTTTATGCTATCACTATGAAATTTTGTAAAAGAAATTATGTACTAAATCTAGGCCATAAACAGCACATACATTTTCTAAGCATCCAAATTAAGATAAAAATATAAAATATGAATGATATTTATTAATGTGCATAGAAATCATAATTTCTTCATGATCCACAGTTATATAGATGTAGCGAGTATATGCATTAATGTAAAAATATTTTATCATGCCTCATTTGAGTAATGAGGAAATATGGAAAATGTGTTGCAGAAATACATTCTGAAAACCTATAGATGTGAAGGAACAATAGGTTATTCATTTCCATGGCCATTCATATTTTGTCATGGAGATTATTGAGATGATAGAAATCAGCATAATCAATGTGATTTTAACCTGAGAGCCTGTGATCCAAAGTAGAAATAAATGTTCAATGGCTAGAAATTAGAAACTTCATTCAATCCTTATAGCTTCCCTTTGTTGTAATGGTACATCCTTTGGTATCTTTGATTTTTATAAACAGAAATTTACAAATGTATCACAAATCCATTCAGATATACTTGAGAGATAATGTTCATCTAGCACAACTGATTAAGCTTTCAGCACATAGAAGGGAGATAAGTTGTTACAAGAACTGAATACAATCTGGGGATAACATCTGTAACGTTTTGTACTATTGCTGTGAATGCAGCTTGTTCTTTGATGCTTTGGTCAGTTGCTTGGTCACAGAAAAGACAAAAGAGAGTGTGCTGATTTCTAAAAGGAAAAAAATAGTGACCTAAAAAAGTATCTATCTTGAGTCATTGTCCTATGATCCTAAAGCAAAACTTTCCCGAGTGACAAGGGGTAGGCCTTGCCTTATAGGATATAGATATAGTAGACAACAAAACACTTGCTTCAAATCTTCATTTAAAATGTCTACCTTGTGAAACCTCCATATTCTCAGAGAGTGGAGACATTATATAGCTCATTGCAGTCCACACAGTATACTGTCTAAGGACCCCTTTTCCAGTGGGAGCTCTTCGTAGGAGAATCCTTGCCAGGTATTTTTCTGTAGGGAACAGATTCTGTCGGAAACACTGTGTTTCATGCACAGACACGTTTGAGAATCTTTCTTAGAAGCATCACAAAGTGGAACATGGCTCACACAATTTAAAAATGCACTAGGTTGAGGACCAAAAGGTAATATTTCTAATCCTGAAAATGCCATTAAACAGGGTTATGCGGTCTTGTGTCACCCAGTTTCTTCAGTTGCAAAAAGATTTTGAATTAAAGGTTCTCTAAAGTCTTCATCTCCAAAATTCTGTGATTCTTTCAGCATTACTATCTGTTTGTTTTCCCAAATGGATGATTCCTTTGACTAACTGGAAATAAAGTAGAACTTTATACTCAAAAACATTGATAGACAACAACTCATTTATCTTGCTATATTCTTCAGAGACACTCTAAAACACATCTTTTTTGTCAAATATGAGATTTTCTGAAAAAAAGATTTAGTGCTAACACATATCAAACAGTTTAGGCGTCTTCAGGGAAAACAGGAAATAAGCAGCACAGTAGTAAATGGTAAGTGGTGCATTGCAAGTTTCAGTACAAAACAATCAAGGAGAAATTCTAATATAATTATCAAACTGTTAAAAATCTGCTTTCTATAAAACAAATTGGGGGGGTTACTCATTACAAAAGTTAATACTGTAGGTGAAAGTGAGAAGCATTTTTATAAATCCAAATTAAATTTGGATCTTTCAAAAGCAAGTTCAAAACTGTTTTATTGATTTGTTCTCTGCTGGTGTTTATATTCTAAAATTGTTCAAGGTCATAATTTTCACGTAGGTTAAAAGAGCAACTAATGAATGTCAAGATAATTATTTCAAAGAGTATGTGATATACTTATATTCTATAATTATATATAATACACCTAACTCAATCTATCCAAAGATGAACTCAAAATCCTACAAATTGTCTTTTTCATTTTCTTTAATGTCACCATTACTCATCTATCACTCTACTCTAAAGCTCCATGTCATCACAATCTGGTTTGCATTTGTCACCCACAGAATAGAAAACTCAAAATAAATGTGATTCTTTTGACTACACCTTCTCTACTCTGTGTGCAGGGTCACTGACTTAGTCAATCATATTTCCTCATCTGAGCAACTTAAGAACTTTTCTAACTGTTCCATCTGCCACTAACTGATTCTCAATGCTACTGCCAGATGATATGTTCAAAGTATAAAACAACCATGTCATATTGTTACGAAAAACAGACCAAACTCGAGAAGAAATGGCACTGAGAAGGTTTAGGAGGCAGTTAACTACACCTGTGAGCTTGACTGGGCTCTCTCCCAAAGAGTCAGCCCTGCCAGGTTGGGTGTTGGGACTTGATTCAGTGCATTATGATTGAAGGGTTGGATGACATCTTGAGTTGCTAAAGGTGTTTAAACATTTTAGGTTACACTGAAAGGCCACCAGATATACAAAGCATGGGTTACACAGAGGAAGAAATGTCCTGCTACATTTTAAGTTACATTGCAAGCCATCAGTTATACAAAGGCAGTAAAGACAGGGGTTACACAAAGGAACATTTCAAGTAGCATTTTAAGGTCATCTGTTAGACAAGCTTACACAAAGGAAGGAATGTTTTATTATCAGGTTGGTCTGGACATGTGGTCTGTGCAGGTTTTTATTTAAAATTTCAATGTCCCTATAAAAGTAGCCAATAATGTGTTATCACCTCCAGAATAAGGCCCAATTTCAGTCCCTCTATTGCCCTTTTCTTACTTTCTGCCATCTTTTCGTGGCTACCAGCTCTGTTTCCACACTAACTCAGTAAGCTTTAATATGCCACAGGGTTGTGAATACAAATAAAGTAACAGACACAGCGGTCTGCAGTGCCGTGTACTCAGGTGAATGAGGAAGGAAGATCTTTTGAGTTCAGGATTTCAAGGACCACCTTGGGAACCTAAGAAGCACCTGGTGCTTAAAATTAAACACACACAGACACACTGACACACACCTATCAGTTGTGGACTTTTCAGTTAGCAATGCTCATTAAAGTTAAAAGCAGAAAGGACTGACTGAGTAAATTACATTTAAATTATATCTTAAATCAGCAGATCCTGGCCTATCACCATATTATTTATTAAGTTTTGCTTAGCTACATGATGGTCTCATTATCTGATTCATTGTTTATTTTCAGAAGACTTCTTTCTTTGATAACTAATGAGCAATATAAGAATTTTCAGTCATTTGTAAAAAAAGTAGCAATAAAAATGAATGGATCTAGAGATCATAATCCTAAACAAAATAAATCAGGTACAGAAGAATAAAAGTTTCACAGTTTCTCTCTGGTGTTTTTTTTTTTTTTTTTTTTTTTTTTTTTTTTTTTTTTTTTTTTTCTTTTTTTCACATTAGGTATTGAACTCAAAACCTCGCACTTGTTAGGCGGGCACCTGTGCTGCTGCTGAGTTATATCCCCTGCCACAGTCCCTGGCCACATTTTCTCTTGTATGAGTGTTAAAGCTTGTGTCTTGATGCGAAGCCTCATGTGGTCATACGTGGAGTTTTTTCAAAAGTGGCTGGATCTAGAGTATGTGATGCTGGAATTGATTTATGGTGCAGTGTTAGGCTCCAGGGCACTAGGATTAAGAGTGTGAGTGCTACCTGCCCTAAGTAGCCTGGATAAAACTTAAGTTAGAAAGAGCTGTAGTTGGCACTAGTTGCCGGTAGAAGGTACATGGGCCAAGGACAGCTCTTCTGAGAAGCCGCCCTGCCTTGGAGTTAGCTGATTATGTATTGAAATCTCTAAAATGGTGAGCTAAGTAAACCTTTCCTCCTTTAACACCGAGTATTGGGTGTTTTGTCTCAGCAATGAGAAAAGTAACTAAGACAATGAGAAACTCAAAATATAAATGATTTGAAGAGTAAAATAAAACAGATGGTCAAAAACAGGGAGGTGGACTCTGTGAAGATGTGAAGGGAATCAGGGACAGGAGGGAGAAAGGAGAATGGAGGACAAAAGAAAATAAATCTAAAACATATACACACTTAGCAATTCCTCATAGTGAGTATAATTATTAGGTTTCACAAACACACACCAACAATGAAAGAAGAAAATAAATCTAAGGAAGCAAGGAGGATAAATATTTTCATAGCTGCTCATGAATGTGTCCTCTTAAAATATCTGAGATGTGACCTCTTCTTTTAGGAGAAGTTCTATCCAAATTGAGCAGAGGTGAAACTTACCCAAGGATCCAAGAGATAAGAATGTTACAAAGAAGAGGCCAAGTGTGTGGTCTAACTACGGAAGCTGAGTAATGAAAAGATTTTTTAAATTCAGCAACTCTTTTGGAGCATTACCTCTGTAATGCTCCTGCTAGGTACCAAGAAGAAAAAAACTCCACTGCCGTGAAGTTTGTATTTGGGGCCAGGAGTGTATCTCAGTGATCAAATAGGTGCCTTCTGGCACGAGGCCCTGAATTTAACCCCCCATCGGTATAAAAACAAAACAGAAGCTGAAAACTGAAACTTACATTGTATTGAGGGAAACTGATTCGATAAAAGTAAACAGGAACTATTTAAACCAAAATCAATACATATTATGTGAAAAAATAATGTGAGGCAAAGAATAAGGGAGAAAGATTTATTTGTAATGAAGTGGTTGGGAAATACTTCACCAAGTAAAGTTTGAGCTGAGCCCTAAAAAGAGTCAGGAAGAACCATGGGAGTTCTGGAGTGGATGGATTTCCCTTAGGGCGAAAGCCAAGAGTGTATTTCAGAGACAGAAATAGTGTTGGAGTGTTTGAAGCTTTAATTATAATGCAGAGTGATGTGAATAGCGTGAGTCGGGAAAAGGTAATTTTAGGGGAGAAGCCAGAAGGCAAGGCATTCTGGGCCTGCTAGATAAATCTTGGTTAAATTTTACATTTTGTTGAAAAGTAAAATACAATTGCTTTTTAAAATGCTTAAGCCAGGTAGAAACATATTAAAGTTATTAAGAATGATCTCCTTGCTATTCTAAAAAGCACTGGTTGTAAAAGATGTCAGAATATTTAATATCTGATAGGACATACCTCTTTCTCAAATTGTATCCTAAAATATCTACACATACTCACATATATTATTCAGTATGAAATTTCAAATATCTCATTGAAGACAAACAATGAAACAAGCACAAAATTCACAACTAACTAACCATTGCTTAGGATTGTATGCAAATTCTATGTTAATTGGTAGAGGACTGATGTACTTATGGCATCTTCACATTTATAGCACTTATGTGTTTCTGCTAATGTACAGAGGAGTAGTTTTTAACCTCAATTAATATTGCATGGTATATTTTATGTAGGTCATATAAATAATTATATTTTTATTATTCTTTTAATATTTTGTCTAATAAATTTTTCCAGTTTCAATTTATTGTTTTTGGTATTATAAAATAAAATCTGATATATTTATCTTCTGTTAAATCTATTTTGTGCTTATATTATTTTTAGTGTTTGTTTATCTTATAGATGTATCAGCTTTAAGAATGTAGCTAATGATAAATTTCCCTCTGTTAGAATTTATCATCAGTTTTTCTTTTCTTCCATGACTTAAAACAGGCAAATTTTAGTAACAATATTTCAGCAATGATGGGTATTGATGTCTTCCAATTTGATGAGTGGTCCTATAGAATTTAGTCAATTAATATAATTTTTGCTGCTGAATCTAATGAACATTTTTACTTATACCAGAGATCATTAAATGAAATTTAGTACCAACATATGCACCAAAGTTTAGGCATCTTCAGGCAAAAGAAAAATTCAGCAAAATTGTAAATGACAAATTGTAAGCTCACTATGAAATTATAGAACAGAAAAACTGATAATAAAAATCAACTACTAAAATTTATGTGAATTATATTTGAACTATTTTCTTCTTTTATTAAACTGAGGAAATTTTGGAAAATCTTTGAAAACTTTTATTGCATTTTCATTATAACATGTATCTGATGTAAATTTTTAATACATGGAAGTATTACTTGTGCAAGCATACAACTGGTTTTGTGTGTGTTCCACAGGCAAATTACAATAATGTAAAAAATTGCTGTTGCAAAATTAAACTCTGATTATATTGGGCAAGTATTTCCTTTGCCCTTTGCCAGATTCCTGAATTAATTTTCACAAATATGTTTATAGTTTTAACAATTTTTCTATGTATTTCTAAAATACTCTATTGTGATGCCTTGTTGACCTCTTAGATGAGGTGCATTATTATTTAAAATTGTTCATCCTTTTTTCTCTTCAAGTTCTTATGTCAAATGGCATAGTACTTTTTTAAAATTAGTTATAATTTGCACTTGTGTCATGAACTGAAACAAAATCTAGGTATACAAAAATTAGTTAAGACAGTTAAAAAGAATTTTGAGTAAAAACTAGTTTTCTCAGGGTCATCTTCAGATTTCATTTTTAATGCAAAATGTTTATTTGAAAACAATAGAACAATCATAACAAAAAAGATAGTCATATAGCTGGTTTCTCTTGATTCATTGAAGCAAAAGTTTTGTACTAGTAACTTTTTGGATAATGTTTCATGTCTATATCTTTTACCCTAAGTAATTTCTGTGAATATAATAATATGCAATGTGCTGATGATTGTTACTCTCTTATTGGCTGGTCGTGACATTGTTTCGCTTTGGTTTCTTACTTTCCTTTTGTTTAAAATAAAATAGATAAATAAATAAAAATTAAAGTAAAATTAGTTTTCATTTTTTGATTATTATTTAATTTTAAATCATTTTTGAGATCTCTCTTTAGCTTTGTTTCATCTTAGCAAACTTCAGAGTTTATAGTCATTTAATCAAATAAATAATTTCATTTAATTATCTAGAAACTTTGTCTTTCAGTGGCATACTATTCAACTCATTTATTCCTTTTCATCAGGTGTATAAATACTAATTTCTTTGAGATCATATATTTGAGTTCCTGTTTAAATTCTGCTATGTACTTACATTTTCTTCAGTTTTCTGATTGATCACGTTTTCTGAAATTCTATTCATCTGTACAAATATTACTGCTCACAACTATAATACAGTTTTCTATTTGAATTTAACCAATATTTTTGCAAATTCAATGATCATCTCTATTTCTCTTATATAACATCTTCTACCTTGAGTTGTTTACTCTTATTTAAATTTTGAGTGACGCCTTCAGCTAATTATCACAGGAGTGATACACATTCTGAATTCTTTAATGTCATATTGAGCCTACTTTTAACCCTCAAATACAAATGATTTATTGCCTACATGTTGATATTTATTTCTCTATTTTTTCCTCTCATCTTCCTGAAAGTGTTCTTGACTCTTGTAGATTTCAATATTATGACAAGAATTCTATCCGGTCTATTTCTTTTCCCAAAATAATCAGTTTCTTTGAAGAGTATTGATTCTTGTAGGCCTTTAAATATAACAATCTGCAGTGTTTTCCAAAAACAAAAAGCAAGGCCACAAATGTGTTTGGATTTTCCCTTAAGATACATTAGATAGATCACACCTACTAATTCATTTTGGGAAAGATAAGCAGAAGAATCATTGATCACATATTTGGATTGGATTTCTAGATTTTTCCTGAAGTATATTTTCCGAAACCTAGTAGACAAAAATGGCTTTTTGTTTTATCATTAGGGAATAAAATTACAGAGAAAAACCTAAGTAAACTGACATACTTGTTGCACTCATTTATGTAAAATACTAAACATGTACCACGCTTCCATTTTTTTCTGCACAATGCCAGGTGAAGTACAAGGAAATAGAAAAAAAAAAAGTATCAAAAAGCAAATGAAAGGATTTTAGTGTAAATTGAAATGCCCAGACCGGGAGTGTTCTAATTCTTTGTGCTTCAATAGAGATGTTTTATAAGGAAAAAAAAAAATGTTGCCTCAGATGTTTCTTAGAAACATATTGGGAAGGAGAAAACAAAAGCAGTATCCTTGAATAACAGCTACTTCCCAAGATACGAGCAAATGAGGCAGAAACACAAAACCTTAATGCATAATTGTTTACATTTCTTAACATGAATATTGTGATGGGTTGTTAACCATTTTTCCTCAAGTGGTTCCAAATATTAGCATTACCATGAGAATTCTCAAGATATTTTTATTTTATGTGACACAGTGATGCATCCTGGTATCACTAGTGAAATGTAAAAGAAGGTGGAGCATAACACGGCTAATCAGGCGGGAAGTGTTTAAGTATAAACGGCAGCATCCAGAATATATGAGACTTTGTCTCGAAATGGCTGAAAGTCTTTGGCAAATAACAAATAGCAAACACAAAGATATCCTGGGAGATTGAAACTCAGCTTTACAACATCATTTTTACTTTATGCTAATCCACTGAAGAGTGACATCAGTATAGAATTACAGAGGAAAATAAAATGCTATTCTTTGACGCGAAGATATGTTTCTGTGTATCAGTTAACTCAATGCACAGCCTCGAATCGAATCTTAACATGTCTCTGCAACCACAGAAGCTTCGTAGGACCTGCAAGTACCTGACCCCAGTATTCCCTTCTCACATAAAGACAGGGTGAGAAGGAGCCTGCTCTTTACAGCTCCCCAGAGAGAATCCCAAGGAGGCACACTCACTGGCATCACAGGAAGAATTAGAAATTCTCTGGCTCTTTTGTAACCTCATTGTCTGAAGTGAGAATTCAGTATAGTTTTTGCTGTTACCCTAACATGACCATTCGTCTTCTCTGATGTGTAACATCATGAAAATAGCTACAGAAATATCTAGCAATCTTTTAGCTGTTTTCACTGTGGATCATAATCCTCTCAAAAAATCAGGCAAACATCTTGTGTACAAATAAAAATACTGATGATATGCCATGAGTAAAACTTTAAAACTTGTCAGTTGATGTACAAAATCAAACAGCACTTTATTGTACCCTGTACTGTCAACATGTTCGGTTAAGTAATAATATTTGGAAGTAGGAGATGGAAGGATAGAAATAAATTAAAAATTTCCTATTCCTTATTTATAGTAAAATTGAGGTCCAGAAAGTTTATTTGCCTTAATTTCTAAAAATCAAGAGCATATTAGTGATGAAAAAATTAAAAGGAATGCTAAAATACTTTTTTATTGACATAGGGGATTTGTATACATAAAGCACACTTCTGGAGTATCTGGGTAGGATTGGGGGCTGATCTTGGAGATGATGTATGGTCCCTGGCTTCTTTTTTTCTGGAGCTCTTTCCCTAGTCCATGTCATGAGTTAACCGTCTTTCCTCCACCACCATCTTCCTCCGTGATATTTCTGTCTTGAAGCTAAGCAACAGAGGACTATAACCTTTGAAACTATGAACCCAAATAAGCCTTTTTTTCCTTTTGTTACATGCATGAAGTTTTTTGTCCCAGCAATAGGAAAGCAACCCAGTACATCTCCTAAGAGGAAACATTTTATTTTCTTCTTAACCATGATTCTCAAGGGTCTAAACCATCTTTCTTTTATCATTAAATTTAGTTTAGCTGAATCCGAACTGCCCACAGCACACAGGCACTAATGAGTTATGAACAGAGCCCATGATCTAGGAAAGACACGATTGTTCCTTCCACTCAACAGGTAAAGTTGTCCCTCTAATTAACCTGCTACCCTATTAACCTAACTGAAGCTTTATCTCTATCCTTCTGTTTCTCTACAATAGATTGTGAAAAGGAAATGGGTGTGTTCTCCTTTCAAAGCTCACCTACAGCTCTCTTGTACTTCCCTTACTGTTCATCATTGCCTCTTTCTTTCACAATTTATCAGTATGCACCTTTCTACTGATTCTCTCCATTTTGGTATCATACAACTAAAGTTCTTGTATTTTTAAAAAAATATTTGTCTGAACTTGATTCTGCAGAAACAACACTTTGTCTTTGCACAATACCCTTTTTTGTTTGACAGTATGTTTAGAAAATTCCTTTCTCTCCATGACTAATTCCCCAAGATTTCCATTGAGAATCATTCACCAATACGCATTCTTTTATT
>RJWM01046049.1:0-12502 GCA_004363535.1 Dasyprocta punctata
TCATATCCTTAACAACTCCTTTTCTGGACAATGTTGAAAACTTGTGAATATCACCAGGAAAATGAAAGAAACATAAAAAGAAAACCTCTTATTTATTCTGGACCCAGTCATGAAACAAGACTGCTGTAAAGAAGTAATTGCCAGGCTTCTACAGGGTACTGGTCTACTGAATGTTTCTGATGTAGTTGGAACAAGAAAGCGGGTCACTACTGAGGGGTAAAGTGGTAAATGCATCAAAGTGGAAGGGCTATGGGAAAGGGCCCTCTTTTAAAAAGGAAAGTACAAAAATAAACCCTGTGGATTAATCTACCATTCATTCAGTTCCTGGTGATAGAAACAACAGGCATGCAATTTTAAAAGTTCACTACACATCTCCACTGATTACAAGAATTTTTTGAAATGTAAGTGCTCAGGGTTGGTGAATGATCATCTACAATGCTGGACATTGTACCACATACATATGGCAATTTTAGATGCTTCCATCATGAGCTGAAGTTCAGGGAGATCTGCTCTGGGCTCAGGCATCCTAATGACTGAATGGTCAATGACTACCAATGACTGGCAAGGCAGCCCTAGGCATTACTGCACAAAACAGGACCCAAGTAACACAAAGCCATACTATCCTTTTGAATTTTCTACCCTCTTGAAAAGACTCTGTGTTAAAGTTGTCCAGAGTAAAGGCAATTCATCTTTCATAGGAAAAATACAGTTTTAGTGATCAATTTTAGAGGCAAAATCCTAAATACCTGCAAACTGAAGGAAAATAAATTTATTTGAATTCACACTTTTAAAAGGTTACAATTCATAATCAGTTGTCTCTCAGCCAAAAGTGCCACAGTGGAAGGCCTACACAGAGGAGAGCTGCTCACATCATGGTGAGGAAGCAGAGCAAGAATAGAAGAACCATGGAGGGAGATTTCCCTTCCAGATTGTGCCACACATGACACACCTCTTCCAACTAGACCCCACGTGCTAACAGCAAGTCAGCTATAGGGCCCCCACAATGCAACTACTTTTCCAGACATGATGCTTTTGGAGCAGTTTTAGATCTAACCCATACCATTTTACTCCTAGTTCCCAAAAGATTCATGTCTCTCTTTTTGTGCAAACCACAGTTAGTCCATCTCTAAGAGTCACTAAAGTATTAGCAGTTGCAGCATTGCTAAAAGTTACAAATCCAGAATTTCCTCTAAGACTCAAATTAAAGTCTTCTCTATGAGTCCTTGCGAAACTCAAAATCAAACACTTCCAACATACAATGGTACAGGGTAAATGTTTCCATTCCAAAAGGGAGTAAGAGGATAGAAAGGAATAAAACCAAAGCAAGACTGAAATCCAACAGGACAAACATTGAATCCTATAGTTTTGTGTCCAGCATTTAGAACAAGTTGTGGTGAGATATGATCTTTAAGGTGCTTGGACAGTCTCACATCTAAAGCATTGCTGGTTGAAGTTTTCATGGCCTTTTATCTTGGGGTGGTTTTGCTCACTGCCTGAAGCTTTGCTTAGGTGTACCTCATTCCTGGCTTCTTTAATTTTCTGGGGTTTCCTGAGGTTGCATTTTTGGTTTCACTGTCACAGCTTCATGCACTGTCCTCTCAGGCTTTCTTCTGAATCAGTGTGAAAACATCTATGATTCCACAACTCTTGAATTCTGCATGCCTGAAAAATTAGCAATGCATAGATGATACCAAGATCTGACACCAGTTCAACAGGTAGGTGAGCCCCCTTAAATCATGGCTGCAGAGGTCTCCAAGTACCTAGATGTTGAAGCACTATGAACTGAATCATGAGGAGCCAAGTCACTAGACTATTCTTCTGTAGAACGATGCTTGATGCTCACTTTTCAAAAGGAAGTGTTTCATTTTTTACACCTTGGAACTTTCAAAAGATGAGGTCTTGCTGACTCCTGGGATACCCTCCAGGCATTTTCCTTATTTTCCTGATGCAAAGTGTCTGGCTTGTTTTTAACAGTAATCTTTTTAGCAACCACCCCCCATGAAGCCCCAACATTTTAGGTGCTTACTTTCTAACACATCTCCAAACATTTCAAACTGGCATTTTGCTCATTATCCTGATTTTCAGTATAGATCTGACTAAAGGCTGCCATCAGTATTCAGGTCTCAACCTGAAAATTGAACTGCCTTGATATTTACTTAATTATTCTGTCATCCTTAATTTCAGTCTCCCACAAAGTCTCAGAAGCTGGCTGAAACACAGACAGAATTTTCTGCCAAAGCATAACACATACGACTTTTAGCCCATCTGCCAATGGAGACCTTGCTCTCAACTGAAACCTCCAGAACCTGGCTTTTAATATCAGTGTATCTATCAGCACTCTGGTCTTCTGGGCTCTGACCAGAATGCCTCATCAAGCTCAGTTTATACCATTCTAGAGCTTCTCTAGCTGGCATCTTCAAACTTTCCAAACTCCTCCTGCCAACCAGTTCCAAAGACTTTTAAATCACATGGTCAGGTGTAGTTACTGCTACAAAACTACTTCTTTGGTACAAAAATCTGTATCAGGTTCTCTAGAGGAACAGATTCAATATAAAACGTATGTATTATTATACAAGAATTTATTAGGTAGGTTTACAGAATCTGAAGAAGAGTCCAGGGGCCCTTTACTGGATAAAAGACAGAATAATACAAATGGCTATCTGTCTACTGAAGGACCGCAGTGTAGTGTGCTTCCTAGCACACTATTCAATAGCAATCAAAGTCAATAGCTTAGAAGCTCAGTACAGAGTCACTTGCATGAGTTTATTGGGAAGCTGAGGGGTCTGAATGAGAAGATCTAAAGAACTGGTGGTGAACAATGCCCAAATGCAACAACAAAGAGCAGAGCTCCCTCTAAAAAAGAAAGAGAGTAAATATTTCCTTCTTTTCCTATTTATTCTACCCATGCTCCAAGCCTATGGCTGGGTGCACCTCAGATTTGGAGTGGGTCATCCCTCCTCTATTTGCTTATATCTCAAACATCCACAAACATGCCCAGAACTTACTCAGCTGTGAGGCAGTTCTTGCTCAAGTCAAGTTGATGTATCACAAGTAATAACCACCATGTGTTCTGCCAAACAGGAATACGTATTAAATGGATTTTGATTTTTAACACATTTTTAAGGAAGGAATTCGGTGTATATGGAAGTGGGGAAATATTATAAGATAAGGAAAGTTGGTGTTTATAGCTTATTTGTTTTGATTTTTAAGTAAGAATCACAATTTCTGAATGAGTTTCAGGTTTGGAAGACACAAGATGCTCAAAGTCTAGGGTAACTCTTACACCTTTTTTGGTCTCTTGGAGTGTCACACAGTGTTATGACATTCTCTTAGGCAAATCAGAACCCCTGAAATCAGGAAGTACTGAGCAGAGTTCAACTGAATAGAAACAGTTCCTCTTTCATAGATATGTTATGTAAGAAACCTGGACCACAGCATGGCCTGAATTATATAAAATTCTTCTTGAGGTCTCTCACAGGAATGAGACACCAAGCAACAGAACTTGGGTTGAGTCTAAGTCCTATCCTGAAAAATGCATATGGCTATCTTCTTTTATGGAAAAAGAAATGCCTGGAGCTAAGTATACAGAAAAATCTGCATTTACTAAGGAATATTCGCTTTTTGAGTTTTTCTTGAGGATATTCCTAAAATGGGTTATCTTGAATGTGTTCTTTGGTGTCTCTCTGTTTTACTCATTTGGTGAACTGTGTTAAAATGTAAATCATTTACATGTTTTTGAAACTGAGATATGTGACCTGTTTAATAGCGTGCTTCCTAGAAGATGGATGGTGCGGTAGGAGGGAGCACAATTTACAGGTGAAACGTACAGGTCTAGAGTTCATTTTACAACATTATTGTCTTTAAGACCCTTAGAAAGTTCCTAGGACTGGAAACAATTTTGTTCCAGAAGTACAGATTTTTCAGAAAGTCTAATTTTAAAATTACGATTTCCCTTATTTCCTTTGCACTGATCTTTATTTTTTATACTATCTCAATTCTATTATAAAAGACTGTTGATGACTTTAATTTTAAGTTTCTGTGAACACTGACCATTAAGCAGGATATATTGAATTTAACATGTTCAACCTACGGTCATACAGAATTCTAATACTCATAGTAATGAGTATTAGACCTTTACTCATAGTAATAGCATAGTTTCTACCTTAATACACATGAGAAGCCCTTCTTGCACTGACTGCCTCCAAAATTCCCAGTGAAAGAAAGTCTAATGACACACAATGAGATTTTCCAACAAACTCATAACTTTAACTAAAAAAAAGGAAAAAGGGAAAATTCAGTTCTTTAAGTTTTATTTTCAAATAACTGAGAAATATCCTTTAGGAAATGAAGTGAAAGAAAAGGAACAATTGGAAGCAAAATGATTGATTTTATTTTTACTTCATTTTTCATAAAGCTGTTCTGCAATAATCAAAATTGTACAATCTAGAAGCACTTATAAAATGGTAAAAATTAGAGAAAAAGCTGGTGTCTTTTTATTCCTTACATAAAATGAAACTTTTACTTTCCTTTGAGCCAATATCTGATCAAATTTATTTTAGTAAGTTTAATTCTAAGTTTCTTTCTTAAATACCTTTTTTAAAACTTCTCCAAAATTTATATAAAAGCATTCTATTTTTATCTTTCTCTTTTTGTACTTTATTGGGCCATCTATATTATCAAGCTTATCGCATAATTGGGTTCCTTACTTCCTGATTACTTTACTCTGCCCCTGAATATAATTAGACTCAATTTACCATCTAACTAGATTCCATTTTGTAAAAATTTCACCACAATCTTCCTAATCTTTTTGTCTCCTTATCTTGATTCTATAAAATTTCAATATTTTCTTTCTTAAACATGTTCTTTATTTTTAATTGAAAATGCGGGCAAGATCGGAAACTATGACGCGATCTCATGCCTTTTTCAATAATTTAAAGAAAAATATAAGTCATTCCTTTTCATTAATTCCTTAAGAAAGATTTCCTAGAATCTCAAGTTACTTTGCCACCCATTTTTTTTCCTTACAGCAATTAAATACTGAAACACTTTGGCAACTTTTTCTGAATATATCATGGTTTAATAGGGATACTTAGACATTTATCCTAATTTGAGGACTCTAAGGTAATATGAAACCAATAAGGTCACATCTTGTTCTTTAAATCAAACAGTTTCTTTTGGATACACATGTTCAATCCATACTAAAGGGAATTTAGATTTCAATGCTGCCTTAATGGAATTTGGTATCGCCCTATAATAATTTAGGAATTCCATAATTTAAGGAATGCTTTAGCCTTTAGTCTGATGTTTCAAACTTGGGGATAATTAGAGGTATTTGTGGTAAAAATTTCCTGTGTACCTAACATAAACTTCAGATTTAACACAGGGCAGAAAAAATCCCTGAAAGACAAAAAGAAGGCAGGAACTTAATGTGAACCAGCCCTTTCCTCTGAAAAAGACTATCTTGTCAATTTTAAAAAGTCTTTCTTCAACTAATGATGGAGTAAAGTCTTAATTTGAAAGGAAAAAATGTCATGTTTTGCTCCTACCACCGAGAACATGGAAAAGCATATTTTGAGGAACTCAAAGGCCACATGAGAAGCAACCCCAAACCTACAAAAAGGTCTCCCTGTAGCTTCAGGGTCAGGATGTCAGCTTTGGTACAGGTACTACTGGCAGGAATACAAGTTAAAGTCTATGCAGTGAGTCTAAAATGGAATGACCCCTCTCTGCTGGGACTAATTGGAGAGGGCCTGTCTTGGATTCAACTGCAGCTGGCCAGAATAAGTCACCTGTGTCTGATAGGAAGGATTATAGTGCCAAACACAGACTTTACAAGAAGCTTAAGGCTTTTGGGTAAGTTCAAATATCTAAGACAAACACAAAATTAATGGGACAGTAAACTGCGTCCTAGCCCTATCATCAAAGACATATGCATTCTCGTCTCTTTAAACTAATTTAACTGGAACTGATTACTAATTCACCCCAATTACACATAACATTAAAAAATTAAATCACTGTAAAGAAACTCCCAGCTCTCTGTAGAGACCTAAAAATACCTGTGAAATGCTACTTTTTTTTAAAAAAAAAGATACTTATTTTAGGGGTGATCATTTTACATACTACACATACATCACACCTAACTGCACAGACCATGGAATCGCCCAGACCTGAGTTAATTCTGACTTCAGCATAATTAGCTGTGTGACCTTCAGCAACTAAGATAATCCCTCTAAACCCTGCTTCCCTTATGTATAAAATGTCAATGATAAAAATGTTACCTATGCTGCAGAATTACTCTAAGGACTCAAGGAGGTAAAAATGTAAGGGATTAATAAAGGAGCTGATAATTATGGAACATTAATTATAGGAAAAGAACTGTGGCATCAGAATAATAAAGAAGGGTGATCACATTTAAAAGACTGAAAAGAAAGCATAATGAAGTTTTACCCAGGGTCACTGAAGGCTGACCTGATTGTTCATTTGTGTAGGGGCAGTGAGCAATCAGCTCGCTGACTAATGTTGGTCTTGAGTATGGCACAGATCCACTGATCTTCAGAGAGCAATCAGTGAACTGCCATCTAATCAAGGGTGGACTAGCTTATGTTATCAAATAGATGCTTGACCAGTTTCTGTAAAAGTACATATTTAGGGTGACTTCTCTGCTCCTTCTGCTATGAATTTTCCTAGGGACATTTTTTGAGTGGTTAATTTCATGTGCCTTTACTGACCTTTCACATAAAACCAATTGTCCTAGAAAGTCTTAGGTAATAATCTCAGATCTTCTACCATCAATCCCTTAGAAACACACCTAGAAATTCTATGAGTCTGTGTGCATCTGTGAGTGTCTGTTTCTGAAATGGAAGTTTGAAACTACTCAGGTCTATAAAGAGCTGGCTGGCTGACATGATAGATTGGCTATTTCTAGCACGCTGCCATCTAGTCCTGAAAGAATGAGACCAAAAGCAACATCATCATTCTTGGCAATATCTTAAATCACTCATTTTTACAAAGTTCAAGAGTAGTTGGTCCAATACAGTTCACAAAATTATATTTCATAATATACTTGCAGTGACATATATATGCTTTAATATATGGTACATGGCTATCAAATACATACACTGACTTCCTAATTCCAAGCTTCCCTAAAGCCTTAGTATCTAAAGATTGCTACTTCACTTTGATTAGTCAAATACAAATCGGTAAAATTTGGCAACATCAATCTCTAACTTATAATGGATATTTTTCTGATGTTCAGAGATTTGATGATGCCTGTTCCATTCCAAATGCAGCAGTCTGAATGACTCTTACAGTTTTTATTATCCAGAAGGTGCAAAGTATCACAGAGGAGGGCCCATTCTATATTGTGCTGTAATCAGCATTGCAAAATAGAACTTGGAAAGATTTTTTTCTTGTACAGATAAGCAATTCCTCCACACTTCCTCCAGCTGAGAACACAACCAACACCCCCTCCTCTCCTCGGCCTAGAGAAGTGACAGAATGTGCAGACGCCAGCACCAAGAGCCAGGGTCCCACTTTTCTTTCCACAAGAAAGGGGGTCAGTGAACTGACTAGATGACTCAAAGACTAGAACTGACAAAGCAAATCTGTAGATCTTCATTACCTCTCTGTTTCCCACCCTTCCGGTCCTTATTACTATTGAAACGCTTACCTACCTGTTCGAGAAGAAAAGGTAATTTGAGGCAAATGGGCCCTGCCATACTCTCAGAAGCTAGCTTTGAATAAAACCTTTCCCTTTTTACCTAATTATGTAGCTGTCTTTGACTCGGTTTGCACCAAGCAAACAAACCTAAGCTTATAAACCTAAGCCTATAAACTTAAGTGGCCAGTAACAATTTGGCTTTAACCGATATTACAAAAAAAAAAAAAAAAAAAACCACGACGGATACAGAAATTATCACCAAGATGAAAGTTAGAGAGATCTATGTCTAATCAAAGGATTTCAGAAAGAAAAACTTATAGAAAAATTACAGTAATTTTGAAATAAACACATCATGGAAGTTGTTCAGTGAAATCCTTAAACCAAATTAATAGTTATAATAAAAGTGCATTTAATACCTAACAGCATTATTCACACATTTTTGTCACCTTTTCCAAGGTTAATAAGAAAAAAGCATAAATGCTTGTGTGTCTAGTTTCCATTTTAGTGGCTTACCAAGTTTAGAAAGGAAGCAATCTTTTCCCTCAGGCTATTCTGAGTTGAATAAAAAGAAACAAAGCAGGAAGCATCTTTCTTATTAAGTGATGGTGTTCTCTGTACTGGTTTCCAATAAAGAAGAAAAAAGGACAAATAAAAACGTAGGCCAATCCACACAACACTGGTATTGAATTTAAATGTCATCGTAGCCAAACAAGTTAAAACTATTCATCTAAAATGACATTCTAAACTTACTATAGTTTAAAAACCCTAAAAGTTACTACACGAATGAATGATTATTTTTCTAACTTCCAGGAGGAACAATACCTTCCTAAAATGCATTACATAGACAATTCAATAAGTAAAAATGAAACATAAAAATTCACTTATCCTATACTTTAAGAAATCACTTCACCTCGTAACTGAAAAAATGGAACAGCCTAACATTATAAAAGCTATTTTTCCATGCGTGCAGAGTGCCATATTTTATGAAGTTTGCCTTATCTAGAGATAATAGCAACTCCAGCTCCACAGCTCTTACAGAAAACAAGAGTCTAGATCTGAGTTAACATCATATAAGAAATTAAACTACATTCCCAAAATAGAAACCCTGTAATAAACTTGCAGCATGTTACAGGAGACTTTTCAATTTCCATTGTAAAGTAGAGACATAAATAACATTAAGGCTTCGAATAGTCTCTGCTTCTGTTTCCTTGCCCAAATTGGACCAATGAAAGCCAACAATGTGTCCATCTCTCTTTTCTCCCCTAAACAGTAGTTTATAGTGAAATTGATCCTCAAAAGACCTGTTTTCTAGTTCGCGACCTGCCACTGTCTTGACACACAGTTAGACACGTAACTTGATTGTTCAGTTCAAATCACGGTGACTGAGCCTGCACAATTTTCACAGGCTGGCAGCCCTTTGCTTCCATTCCCTCCTGCTGGCCTATCAGAAATGTGAAGAAGGCTGCGGGACTGCACAGCCTACCTGCGAAATCCCAGGAAAACCCTGAGAGCTGTGCTCCTGAAGTCGAGTCAGTGACTAGGTGAACCCAAAAGAGCCTAAAAGGAAGAAAGTTCACTAAAAGAAAAACAGTACATAGTCTTCTGATAAGCTCAGTGACCCAGTGGAGGAGCATGGCTCCATCATTGTGTGACATCAAAAGATCCCAGAATGCAAAACGTCACCATCAAGTGCATTTCTTTCTCCAAAATATTCCTCTTGCTAATCATATTACTATTCATCTGGCATTCTAAACAAGTAATATTTCCTAATCCGTATAGGTGGTGAATTCTCTGCACCTCAGACTCAGTCTCTCTGGCAAGCTGGACTTTTCCGGTCTGGGTGGGCTTCGAGAGCCTCCCATCACTGCAGCTAAATAATAGCACCTGCTTTGCTTCAGATCTGCCTCAAAAGGGTAGGTTACATCTTTCTCCAAGAGGCCAATTCCTCTGATGCTTCAGTTAATTGGTCTTTGGGCAGAGTGGCCTTAACAGTTTGTTCATTCATTACAATTCTGGGGTCTCCTTATGCTCTTTATAATAACATCATCTGACCGCATGGTGTTCAGATCTTCAATTTTATAATTACTATATATACAGGCTCCTTAACACCAGCAGTGGTACCCAAAGTGATTGAGATCTCACAAAACTGAAAGCTCTTAGCCACTGAAAAGCCTCCATCCCTCTGTCTAGGAAAATGAAAAATCTGAAGCAGTGCCCACAAGTAGTTTAGGCAGAACAAGACCTTCCTCGATCTTTCTCCATCAGGAGAAGATGAACATGGTGTAAGTGTGAAAATCAGAAGAGACAATGGTATCTTTAGTGTTCCCTTCACCCCCAGCTACTAAGATCTCCTGCAAACACTTCAGCAAACTCTTCTCAGTTGGCTCACGCTTCATTCACTTGCCCAGTCTACTGATCTGCCAATCCACCAACCTCTTCTCCACACAGCAGCAGATAGTTTTTCCAAATGCACACATTTTTATCCATCCTCCCCCTCTTTCTGGCTCTCAACTGTTGCAATGCTTAGTGCTCCTAATCAGGGATGCAGTGGAGAGATAAGCAGGCAGGTGGTTCAGAAGAAGATGCAAAGACGGAGTTGATAATTCTATAACATATATGGCTCAGAGGAAGACTGTACCCATAGATCATCCCCGGTTTCCCACAAGGCCTGCACATCAAGGTGATAAAGTTGTCTTCCACTGGACTCTTCCTGCTTTAGCCTCATCCCAAGGCCACATTCACAACCTTGTTATCAGAGTTGCCATTTCCAGCTGAAACACAGCAGTTTTCACAGCTTTATTGAGGCTGCCGCATATTTGAAGTCATTCTCCGAGGAAGCATATTTGGTTATGGCACAGACAAAAAGCAAGCAAAATGACTTTAAATGCTGATATTATTTTTAAAGGGCAAATCAATTTCCAAGACCAAATTAAATGGAAAAGTCATTAAAAAGTCAAGGTAGGACTAAAGCATGTGCTTAGGTATATCATTTAATGGCCTAAATCTATTTAAGTCCAAAAACAGTGACTTTTTGTCTCAGAGCAAATAGTTTACAAGGCAAAGTACAAATATCAAGACTAATAGCTGAAAAGTTAGATATTCTGTCACAACTTAATATCTGGTTGAACAGAATGTTACCAATCATTCAGAGTGAATTTTCTCTTACCTTTTGTTTTCTTTGAATAATTACTAAACCTGCATTTTAAAGTTTGTCAGTGGCACTTTGAAAGAAATCATGGGTGATTATAATTTGCTTTAAGAATAACTATATGTATAAATAAATATTTTTCATTACCTTGCACCCCTAATTTTTCTCCCTACATGCACATGTAAAAAGATATCTTCTACCTGTTGCAAATGAGAACATACATACGTTTCTTTTTCTACAGTCACAATCTCTGGGTTGTTTAAATCTGAACCCGAGCAAGAGGTCAAACATGATTCCAGCATGACACTACATGTGGTGATCATGTGGTCTCCACTAACCTGGAAAATGCCAGGCTTGCTAACATGCTGTCATCATCCTGACTCACATCCTTATGGAATAAGAGGGACCTAATTTTTCTCCTTCAAATGGCAGAGGGAACTGTCAGACTATTCTTTAAGAAATCTTGAGTGTAAAATCTGCTACCTGAAATGATCATCAGAATAACAACAGAGGAAGATGAAGCACCAGATTATGGTATAAAAAATAGTCAAATTAGGTCATTGTGAGTAGAGGAATTTTACATAGATTTGGGGAATGTTTTTTCCCATTCAGGGAAGAAAAATAAAAGATGTTGTAAGGTTCAATTTTCTCATGTTGGCTTTCTATTAAAGCTAGGCTCAGCCGGTTCCTCCTGTCTCCCACCACGACTTCAAAGACACATACCTAAGACTGCTTCTGGCTCACTTCCCTACAGGTACAGCCACTCTCTGACAAACCATATTCCTGGGGAAACTGGAGGGCAATTTTATTGTCCTATTGCACTGGTTTCTACTGCTTCTTCAGAAATCCTAATATAAGTCTTAAACTCTGCTTCCACCACAGAAATATGTGCACACCCTTATTGACCCATGGAGAGGACGTGATATGATGTCAACTGATTTGGCTCATACCAATGAGACAGTTTATCAGAATGGGGGAGCACTAGCCTCCCCTCCAAAGTGGCATTTTGGTCCACTCATCACTGATGCAGTAGGTTGAAGAGAAGGGGACCATAGGAGAGACTGGGAGCAGGCTTTTAGGGGTATCTCAGCCGCACAACACTTGTTTCATCTATCGGTGTCATCTTCTCCTTCCGGCTCTTGACTTCCTGATGCGGTATGTTTTCTAACAGACTGCTACTGACAGTGACCCACAGGTAACACCCCGCCACTGTAGTCACTTTAAAAGCACTGAGGTTGACAGACTTACCAGAGAAAGTTCAACAGATGTCTGTCTCTTTTGTGGAATGGAGAGTCACTTAACCTTTCTGAGTCTCGGGCTTTTAAAATGAAAATAAGGAACAACGCCTCTCTCCCACCCATTCAACACACTGGCGGTGGTGGTCAAATACAATAATTTGGGACAGTGGTTTGGAAACTTCTTGAGGACTCATCACAAACATGCAGGAGCATAACCATTAACACGAACTGAAACTGCAGTCTTAATGTGGGTGGAATAAAATGGAACTCTGAGACAACCACCTGGAAGGAGGAGAAAAATGTTTAACTCTCAGTATTGATGATTTTTGCTTTAAATTGCCTAGATGAGACTTTTACAATACTCAAATGCATGAAATAATCATTGCTTTTCCCCTTCTGCCCTTACTTGTGGAAAGAAATCTGAAGCTAAAGATATTATTATTGTCATCATTATTA